>JAQIUQ010003772.1:0-93657 GCA_030378365.1 Hybognathus amarus
AGTGTTACCGAAATTTTACTTTTAATAGAAAACATTACATTTGTTCATTTATTTTAAAATGTGTTTAATCTATAATATATACTGTGTGCATTAATGCACTTGGAATGTGTTTTTCCAATAAATTTGTGATAGAGTACTATAATGAGAGGACAACTTGTTTGACATTTTTGTGTCAGTTTTCTACATAATATATGACAATAAAATGTAATTTTATGAGAGGATTACTTAGCATCACAGTAAACGTGGTTGGACTCTAACATCTGTAAGATAATACTATCAATATCATTGATGTTGTTCTAAAGTCAAATTAAACACATTTAATTGCAATCTACACTGAACACTGAACAAGAATATTTGACTTTTTGAGTAAGGTGAAAAGATAAGAGTTTGTGAACTAGAGAGTCTAACAAGACCACAAGAGTTCGAACAACTTCAACTCAGGGCTGGGATCCGGATTCCCATAATAACGCATTCCTTCGAACTTTAGTAAGGGTTGGAATCGATTCCATTAAGGGAATCGACTCCTCCTTTAAGATTTTTTTATAACACAAACCGCAGCCGAAATGTAACCGATTTCATTTGTCAACACATTCAATCACGTCACCTCAACTTAAACAGAAAAGCTGAAATAAAAATATACTATATACGAACATGGTGTCTAATGCGCATGCGCCAGAAATATTACATCGTCATGACGCACTACTTCAGCTAGAGTTTGAAAAATGCGGCTGTTATGTTTCTGTAATCGCGATGTGAGTGAAGGAAACTAACAGGTTCCCAAACAAGAAGAACAAAGAAACGCCACGTTGACTGTTTGCAGATGAGGTGTTATACTGCAAATAATACAGTCAAGTAAGTATATCTTCGATGCTTTCTTTATTGAATTTGTTTTCACCGCAGTTGATATTGCGAGTGCTGTTTAATCGCAGATAGTAACGTAAATGTAAATACATTCGGGAGGTAAATTAATCATGTTTCCAATAATTTATGATTGCATTCGAATAACTGTCTTGCATCGTAATGTGCTCGCGTGTGTGGGCGTGTTTGAGGAATTTGTCTACTGAAATGTGTTTAAAAATATATTTATTTTTATTAAACAGACTTTTTAAATAATTTTAAACAAACTAAATGACTTTAAGTTAAATTTGCATGCTGAATGCTGATCCAATCCAGTAACGTTCGAAGACATTTATATATTAATCAATCTTAACCACCATACATGTTTAATATACGTTATCACCCACCTCTAGAAATAATGCTTGCTTGTAATGTATTTAATTTCGTTTTGCATTTGAAGAGTGAGTTGTTCAGTTACTATTTGTTTTGGAATATGTCATATTTTTTTGCTTATCTGGATTAAACTTTCATTTTGCTGGATCAGTTCACATTTGTTATTGGAGAGACAGAGTAAGCGGTGTGGAATCACAGACCTGTATTGAGGTGATGTTACAAGATTATTATGAATTTTTGCCCAGCCAGCACACCAAGCTAAAACACTGCTATCAAGTCACTAAGTATCCCTATAGCTTTTAATGCTTTGTATCTTTTACATTTGAAAGTTATACATTCCAACCTATGCATTTACATATGCCCCTATAATCATCATATATTTTACAACAAACCAAATGAAGAAGGCTGCCGCATTACTGTGTCAACCGTGGTAAATACATGAAGATACGTGCGGCAGGCTTAAAATTCAAGATTACCTTTCTCAATTTGCATGGGTCTTGGGTTTGCAAGGGTCATTAACCTATATTTGTGTAATTGATAGTTGTGTTTAAATTCCTTGTAAAGTAGCAAAATAAATGCTATTTAATGTTTAATAATTACTCTATTTTTAATGACTTTAAGCCCAGTGTCAGTGAAGATGGCGTGGTCAGTGCAATCCTGGTGGGAAATAGAGGAACCTGGCCCAGATTTCTACTTCGGTGTGACACTGATGAGGTAATTCATCACATCACACATTCATCAACAGTTAACAGTCTAAAGTTTACGTACACCTTGCAGAATAAACTGCTTCATCAGGGTAGTACTAAATAAAAAGACAACATATACATTTTTGTGTTCCCCTTATTGCTAAAATTACTAACATTTTGCAGACACTGCAGGTGTAAATAAACGTTAAAGGGAAAATATCACTTTCATTCATTTGAGCCAAATATAATAATGGACTGGATCTTTTTAATAAACAAATGTTTTCACTTTTTTTTCTCAAGGTATTTTTTTTCTGACTTTCCTGCCTCTTTGGAACAAATCCATTCACATTTACTTTGGAGAGCACAGGGACATTGGCATAAACAGGACTTTCCAACTACTTCGAAACATTTGGTGACAAATGATTTTGGTTTTCTTTTTTTTTTTGCCTTTAGATTTCTTCAGTTTTTTTTTTTTTTTTTAGGTTTTTTTAAACAAACTTATATTCACTGTAATGCTGATGTAAGCATTTTGTCCTCTTTAATGTTGGTGCTACGAAAAGGTTTAAGAGCTAAAATTAACCAGGTTCGGTAACACTTTAATTAGGTCTCATTTGTTAATATTAGTTTATGTATAAGCAAAACATGATCTAAAAATGAGCATTTTTTTACAGTATTTTTGTTCATTATTTAATTCATGGGTTGTGTGTTTGATGTACTGTGTGTTTTCTTCTAAAATGATGTTTGTACTGGTAATCCCTAGGTTATGGGGACCAAATTACCCCAAAAGTATAGTAATACCAGTAAATTACATGGAAACAATTTTATAAATCATACAGAATTATGTTTTCTGAAAATGTAAAAACACAAAAATGTTTTCCGTGATGATAGGTTTAGGTTTAGGTACCTTCGTATGAGGGAGAAAATTATTGTGCATATAAGCATCATTGCCCAGTTATTATAAAGTGTTACCTTTCTTTCTTCTGCTGAACACAAAGGAAGATATTTTGAGAAATGTCAGTAACCAAACAGTTAACTGGTCCCATTGACTTCAAGAGTAGGAAACAAAATACCATGGAAGACAATGGGACCAGTTAACTATTTGGTTACTGACATTTTTCAAAATATCTTCATTGTGTTCAGCAGAAGAATAATTCATACAGGTTTGAAACAACTTGAGGGTGAGTAATAAATGACAGAATTTTCATTTTAAGGTGAACTACGGTATCCCTTTAAAGTGTTGTAACTGTTTGTTTCTTGGTTTTTTTCTTGTGCATCAACAGAAAGGTTTTTATGTATTTATTTTAGAGATTGTTTGGTCAGTTATTATTTTTTTAATTACAAATGTATTTAATTATATAATAGTGTACATGTATATTACATTAAAGTATATTTTAGTTGACATTAATTGCTTGTCAGTATATTTGGAAGTACACTTTTACCATATTTCAAAAATCACTCTTAATATCAACTAATAGCATTTAATTTGAGCCTAATCTGTGATACATTTGAAATCAATTACATATAATATGCAATAAGTTTGTCAAAAACATTACACTTAATTCACATTTAAGTGTATTGTTAAGTGACATTAAAGTACATTTTAGTTTACATTAATTGCTTGTCAGTGCATTGAGCAGTGCACTTTAAATACATTTTAAATAGACAAGAAGCAATTATGAAAGTAAATATAATGTTGCATTAAAGTCCCACTTAAGTGGTACCAAAAATCACTCTTAATGGCAACTTATTGCATTTTATTTCTACTTAATATGTGATATATTTGACAGTAATTACCATTAATGTGTATTCATTGTGCCAAAAAATTGCATTTAATTCACACTTAAGTGTATTGTTAACTGACATTAAAGTATATTTTTGCTCACATTAATTGTGTCATTGTATTGTGTAGTGCACTTTAACTGTATTTTAAATACACTGGAAGCAATTGTGAAAGTATATATAAAGTTGTTTTAAAGTACCAATTAAGTTGTTTAAAAAAAATCACTCTTAATGGCAACTTATTACATTTTATTTGAACTTAATATATGATAAATTTGAACTTAATTACGCTTAATGTGCATTCAGTGAGCTGAAAACATTGCATTTAATTCACACTTAAGTGTATTGTTAAATGACATTAAAGTATATTTTTAATCACATTAATTGCGTGTCATTATATTGTGTAGTGCACTTTAACTACAATTTAAACACACTTGAAGCAATTATGAAAGTATATCTAAAGTTGTATTAAAGTACCAATTAAGTTGTTCCAAAAAATCACTCTTAATTGCAACTTATTACACTTTATTTCAACTTAAAATGTGATATATTTGAAATAAATTATACTTAATGTGTATTAAGTGCCCGGAAAAAAGTGTTTTTAAGTCGCACTTAAGTGTATACATTTAAAGTGTATTATTTTTGTAATAAGTACACTTTATAAAAGTACACTAAAGTGCACTTTTTTTCACAAGGGGTGCCCTTGTGTAGACAACTCTTTTACCATTAACTGCAAATCCTTTATCTCAGTGCGCAACTCAGACAGTTCTGATTGTTCTGAATTTACCTCTTGACTGATCTGTGCAGCTCTAACATGAGGTCTCTTCACTGGCGCACGAAACTTGTGCCTCGCTGACATCCTGTTCTTCCTCCTCGTGGATTTCGTTAAGGAGCTGCAAAAAGGTAGGAGGATTGCTCTTTCTTTCCCTGAGCCTTAACCGCAAAAGCAGAATATCTGACTCAGTAGCCCCTCTGATGAGCTGCTCAACGCGTGCTTTATCAGCTAACTTGAAATCTAGACCTCCTTTCTGCAAAACTTTGGTAAGTGATCGCTCCACTCTTCTCAAAAATGCAGATAGAAGCTCACCAGGATTCTGACGCAGCAGTCTGAAAGCGAAAACAGATCCTCCCCAGATTCGGCTGTTCCAAATGCACTTCTCAAAGCCTCTATGTACTCAATGGGATTCGCATCTGGATTTGCCATTCTTACAGCTTGAATGATCTCCAAAGCTGGACCCTTTAGACTTTCAACCATCCTTCTCCTCTTTCTTTGAACAGTCGCACTCTTCTATCATGAGTCTGGCCCTGATTGCTCCAACTATCCAAAGTTTCTTCCCCAACAGGAGTAGGGCTTACACCTGACAGGGTTCGAAGACGGCGATACGCACTGCTCTCTGGAAGGGGCCTTGCTATTTTTTCTAACAGTTCCCCAACAGCTCTAATGATAGACTCAGGGCTATTTCCGGATGTTAAGTTAGAAGCTTTAACAGCAAGAATATCCTCCAAAGCTTTCCCTCTTCTTTTAATAATCGTGACAATTTCTCAGTGAAACTATCCAGATCATTTGTCTCAGTGTCATCACCTACTGTTATCATCCAAGCATTACCTCCCCTCAAGGGGACGAGCTTCAGGAGGGAGTACTGATGAATCTACTTGTTCACGGCATTCGCACAACACATTGAGGCAATTTTGGTTGGGCTTAAAGACTTTACCTCTTACTCTGACTCTACCAAGAGCTTTGATCATCTCCATTGTCTCTTCAACATGTGCCACATCAGCTTCTTCTGGCACTCCGGATAGCATTACTGCATGAGCCAGATCAATTCCTTCACCTCTACACCAATTTCGCAGTTCAGCCGTCATTTCAGTCCTCGCTGTGCCAGCCATGGCTACTCTGCTTTCCCTCAAATGAATCTCAGATATTCAAACTTTCATCAATAGTACAAAATAAAATAATCCCAGCGGGGCCTCCATTTATGTAACCCCTTTCCCAGTGCTAATTATGATACTGAATTAGCTAACCCAATTTAGTAAATATAACACAAGATGGGGTCCTGGGTCGGTCCTGAAATAATAATAAAATAAATAACGCAGGTGTTGATTTTTTGTATGACAACTTAATTAAATAAACTTTGCAACAACTTACTTTGGCAGTGCCTCCACTTAGTAGTAAATTATTACTTTACTTCAAATTATCCTACTAAGATGCTTTTTAATTCACAGATTAAACCCACAAAGAATGGGGTAAACTGCAGGGGAAAAAACACACAGAAATGTGAATGGAGTACTTATATACAATTTACTGTGAAAAATAGAATAAAATGAAAATAAAGTGTTCAATTATTGTGATTAAATATGTTGCGTTTAGGAGGAAACAAGTAAACAATAAGCAAAAAAATAGTTGAAACAATTCCAATATGAATCCTCAATTTACACCCAAATCAGATTGTTGAACCTTAATGACAAAAAATCAAGTGGGCCCACAAATTCATTCAGTCTCAAACAAAAATAAATCGTTGCAGGCCTGTGACGTAGCTTGAGAGCGTGGTGGCCAAAAACACAAAGGCCTCTTCGCTTTCAAAGCAAACAAAATGGTTAACGTTACTGCACGTGCTTTGTTGTACTCACGACCTCAGAAGATGTCCAGTTGCAAACGAACATCAAGCGCAACTGTACTAAGCTGCAAGTTCAATCAACGAGCTCGATCCAGATTCCAGTGAAGAATCCTTGACGCCACGAATCAGAGAAGCTGTAGAATATCTTTCCACACTGACGAGGAGATGATCCCCATACATAACACAACCACAAAACAACTGTCCGTTTCCTGTGCAAAATATGTTATAATCAGTCCATGTAACTTATCAAATAAATCACAAACATAACGGGTGAATATAATGTGCACCAACAGTCACAAAATGTATGCTAACATGCTACTCGCGATTAGCATTTTCCTCAGTATTTAACCATATTGAATACAGACAGTATTAGGCTATGTTTACACGTAAACGATTCTGAAGAGAAAACGCAGAAGTGGCGTCTGCGCCATCACTTTTTGTTCTGCGTTGTAGACGAGGGTTTTGTGGGGAATCCGCTGTGCAGATGGTGACGCAAAAGTGTGTGAAATTCAATGTAGTATGCACTTCAGGTGGCTAGGAGTGCATACTACAACACCACCAAGTCCACGCACCTGCGTACAACCCTTCACTGTCAAGCAGACTTTTGCGTTTTTATCGTTTACACGGAACGCGACGGTGGAGCGTTTTTAAGATTTCCACTCTGGAGGGTGGTTTCACTTTTTTGCGTTTTAAGCCTCAAAAACGCCGTCGTGTAAACGAAAGGCACATCCGATAAAAATATTTTTACGTTTTCACCCGGAATCGCTCTCGTGTAAACGGGGCCTTAAACACAAAAAACGAAAATTTACCTTCAAACAATTAGAGAAGCATCCCAGAAAAGCACAACGATTGGTCATCCATTATAACTGGGTGTACTTTCTCATACTTTTACAAGAACTATGCGGATTGCGAAGTTCCTTTCACTTTCACCATGCATTTCTGCAAATACCACGCATCATATCTCCAAAACCCCGCCCCTCATGAATAATCAACGTCGGAATTTACCCAATCAGAAAACAATAAAATAAAGATGCAGATATTTCAGTGCAAGCTAGTTTTGGTGCCTAAAAGCATGTGAAACTTAGTAATTTTAAAACCAAACTTATTAACCCTTTGTGGTCTGTATTTCTAACTGCATATAAATACATATAAAATCCCATCTGGGCTACAAAGAGAATTGATGTTTCTCAATTGATTGAGAATTCAGCTTTTCATGCATGTCTTTGGGTTACATTTATGAGGTAAAGCAATGCATCCTGAAAAAGGCTATATTCACTGTTCACTGCTTGGTTGAAAAGTAGAGAGATGTCTGGATACTTTTCAACAAATTCCTGCTCTGCATGACATCTGTCCTCCTCAGAGGAAAAGGGGTCCATTCCAAAGGTAGACATCCAGGTCAGTGACGATCCAAACTCCTGCTCGACATGTTTGCCACAACAGAGGCAGGGCAGCAGCTCATCAGAAATTTTTGATGAACATCCACTTGCTGGCAAGGTCATTGGGTATTCCACGACCTAAAACAATTAAGCATGATAAACAGCTATCAAAGTGAATGGCAGTGATTTTAAAGTGCCTATTCAGAACAATATTGTAAAGTCATCTGAGCATACCTGGGATCCTATGAGCATTCCATGTCTGCACTACTCTATTTAGTCCAATTTGGCTTAATCTGACATGCCAGGTTTGAAGTGCAGAATTTAGTTAAACTGTCCTCCATGTTGATGACGGTCTTGCAGGTGCACCAGGGCTCTGTTTTAATGGGTAGGTCACCCGATTGTTTCACTTCAGGCCAAATCCTTTCAACTCTAAGATTCTGAAAAATAATATTTCATATTATATAAAACACAATGAAGAATGTATGTACTAATAAGGAAAATAAAGTGCCAGTTTGAAATGCACATATGTATTATTAATTACATATTTTTATATTGGTTGTAGTAGTCTAATAGTTGTTATCAGAATTGCAAAAACCTCACCATTGTAGAAGTTGTTTGGAGGTTTGCCTGCTGAGGCTTGTGTCTGTCTCAACAGATTCTCTTGCATGTATAGGGACAAGTAAAATTCCATATCCATGGTCAACCCTGAGCTGGTCCCACATGCCATAGTTAACTACAGCAGATCTGAAATAAAAAGATGCAAATTTGTTGTATGTGCACATGACAATTCTGAGGAGAAATGCAAGACATTAAATGAAAAGACTATTTTTTTTGCTGCAATGGATATTAACTGGGTAACACTTCAGTATATGGCACACACATTTAACTTTTAGTCACTATTAACTATGCCTTTTAACTAGTTAAAAGTGAGAATTGGTCCCCATATTGAAATGTTACCATTCACTGCTTGTTACTTCCTCTGAACATGCTCACCTGTAAACTTCTTCATATATTACGAGGTTGTTTTTCACTGGCATTGTAGAATTGGCAACAATTTTGCTGCTGTAGCCATCAACTGCCAAAACGTGTGTTACATCGAACATAACAAGCTTTTCGTTTTGATCCATGTGTAGTTTGTGGCCCATATGTTCGGCATGATATGGGACTGGGTTAAGATTACATGCACCCTAAACAAGGGGGAAACATTTGGTTATTTCAATTGGTTATTTGACCTCGAGACTAGATTACTGTAATGCTTTATTAGCCAGTTGTCCTGCATCCTCAATAAACAAACTAGAGTTAGTCCAAAATGCAGCCGCTAGAGTTCTTACTAGGTCAAGAAAATTTGATCATATAACACCGATTTTATCATCTCTACACTGGTTACCTATTAAGTTCCGTATCAACTACAAAATACTACTAATGACCTATAAAGCCCTAAATGGTTTAGCTCCTATGTACTTAACGGACCTTCTTTCGCCCTACAATCCACCGCGTTCCTTAAAGGATTAGTTCACTTTTGAAAAAACTTTTGCTGATAATTTACTCACCCCCATGTCATCCAAGATGTCCATGTCTTTCTTTCCTCAGTTGAAAAGAAATTAAGGTTTTTGATGAAAACATTCCAGGATTTTTCTCCATATAATGGACTTCCATGGGAACCAGATGGTCCAAGCTCCAAAAGATCGTTAATAACAGTTTCAAATCCAGCTTCAAATGTCTTTAAACGACACCAGGCGATGAATAAGGGTCTTATCATGCGAAACGATGGGTTATTTCAAAACTTATTCCAAAAATGTAACTTTTCTAAGGACAAATGGTAGCCTAGCTGTATTCTGGAAGCACGTTAACGTCACGTAATACGTAATTACGTTCAAAAGGTCACGGGCGACGTAGCCGGAAGTACAGAATCAAAATCGTCCGACATCGCTATTTTACCTTTTAATTCCTTTTTTTTTTCTAAACGGCGTTTGAGCTTAGTTTGCACGTTCAACCTATGTGTTCAACTTACTGACTCTGTACTTCCAGCTACGTCGCCGTGACCTTTTGAACGTAATTACGTATTACGTGACGTTACGAACGCGCCTCCAGAATAGAGCTAGGCTACCATTTGTCCTAAGAAAAGTTACATTTTTGGAATAAGTTTTGAAATAACCCATCGTTTCGCATGATAAGACCCTTATTCATCGTCTGTGTCGTTTAAAGACATTTGAAGCTGCATCTGAAACTGTTATTAACGATCTTTTGGAGCTTGGACCGTCTGGTTCCCATGGAAGTCCATTATGGAGAAAAATCCTGGAATGTTTTCATCAAAAACCTTAATTTCTTTTCGACTGAAGAAAGAAAGACATGGACATCTTGGATGACATGGGGGTGAGTAAATTATCAGCAAAAGTTTTTTCAAAAGTGAACTAATCCTTTAAGATCACTAAATTCAAGGCTTCTGGTCATTCCTAGGATATCTAAGACCACTAAAGGAGGGAGGGCGTTCTCACATTTAGCTCCAAAACTCTGGAATAGCCTTCCCGATAACGGTCCGAGGCTCTGACTCGCTGACACAGTTTAAAACTAGACTAAAGATGCATCTCCTCAGTCAAGCATTCACATAATGCTTACCTTTTAGTCTCTCTGTTATGCCATACGAACCGTTTGCCGCTGAACGCACCAGTGGGGCTCGACAGCCTTTTAGACAAACGGGTCGGCGCGTATGGTTGGGTTGCTAGGACGAAAACTAGGACGAATCTTTTGACATTTTTGTCAACGAATAAAAACTTGCCGAAAATGTTAGATAGTGACGATATTGGGAAGCGATCCAGTCAGAACTGATATCCTGCATGTGTTGGTAGATGCGCACATTTGTCCTGTAACGTGCTGATCTACCCCACGGTCTCATAAAACGTTAAAAAATGTGAATGTCTGGGAGAATGAGTAGAGCAGACATATAGATATGAATAAGACTGACGGTGCAAAAAAGAGCTTTATTCGGTAACTTACGGTTCTTCTGTGCACACACACCCGACCCCAAAGCGTGCAGCTATGCAGACACACTTATAAAGCAAGGACTGAACTGAGGTCTCTTTCAGTGTCTGAATGGACAAATACACACAACATTATGTCTAAATGTCCATTTTGGACAGTATTCATGTAAACTATGTCAGTTATGTCTTAAACAGTTGTGAGTGTATCGGATGTGCATCAGTGTCAATCTGGATCCGCATGTCATTGGAAATGATCGACGTCTTAAAGTGATAGTGGCAATAAACATATTGTGGTCTTCTGTCCCTAATATTGATCAAGAAGCAAAAGAAAAAGAGAAAAGCATTCACTGTTTGTTAATAGCTTAAGTATAATAAGGATTAATTATATTTAAGTTATACAAATAAATATTTCAGCTTGAAAGAAATAAAGAATGATGTATGCATGGTTATAAAGAATGCACATATCATTTATTGAAAAGACTGTGTTGTACTTTAGGAAAAGTGGTTTTATTTAATTTTTAGTTTGTTTTTTAAGTCACAGTAGTTAAATCATCTGTATTGCATGTTCAGACTTTTAAATCATTCATATTAACAGGTTAATAGATGTTTTCTTCAGGAGTATGTTTGTACATTTTATTCTCTTCTAAATTCTAAATTAATGCATTACAATTTGAAGGGTTCAGTTCACCCAAAAATGAACACTCTGTCAGTATTTACTCACCCTCATGTTGTTCCAAACCTCTACTGTATGTGTTTATTTGTTCTGCTGAACACAAAGGAAGATATTTGGAAGAATGTTTTAATCAAACAGATCTCAATCCCCATTGACTACCATAGTATGTATTTTTTCCTACTATGGTAGTTCAGTTATTCTTCCAAATATCTTCCTCTGAGTTATTCTTCCAAATATCTTCCTCTGTGTTCAGCAGAACAAATAAACACATAGAGGTTTGAAACAACATGAGGGTGAGTACCCAGATACAGCAAACTGACATTGAATCAACGTGGAAACATGACATCGAAACAACGTTGGTCTGACATTGTTTTGCTCATCGAATTAACGTTGAACCAACGTCAGACGCCTCATTCTTTCAAAACTAACGGAAAATCAACTTGAAATCAACGTTGTTTCAACGTTATGAAAGCAAACCAATTTTTGATTTTCATTTAGCTTTGAAGAGATGCCACGTCTGACGTTGGTTCAACGTTAATTCGAATGAGCAAAACAATGCCAGATCAGACGTTGTTTCGATGTCATGAGAGAACGTCGTTTCCACGTTAATTCAATGTCCGTTTGCTGTCTGGGTAAATACTGACAGAATTTTCATTTTTGGGTGAACTAACCCTTTAACTATACCCATTATATTTTAGTCGACTAAATCTACAGTAGATTTAGTCGACTAAATCATATTGAATTTCGTTAACTAAAACTAAAACAATTCAGATGACTAAAATAAGACTAAAACTCAAATGGCATTTTAGTCAAAAGACTAAAACTAATTCAGAATTTGCTGTCAAAATTTACACTGCTGATTACATTTATATGCAGCCAATAACCCGTTCAAAACCGGATATTAGCAATAACCCAGTCCCTAACGGCCTTGCAAACACCGGCCTGGGTACCCTTTCTAACCTGGATTTTTGGTCATGTAAACGCGTATCTGGCATATCCCCATAGTGATTTGTGTTCTGCGCATGATTTATTCACAAGGAATCTTGGTCTTCTAGTAGAGAAACTTCTTGGCACATACAAAAATCCACATGCAGTATACTGGAAGTAAACATGGCGAAGACACAGCACAACATACTTTTGGAGCGAGGTCAGTAACGTTACCAGCATCAAAGTGCAAACAAAGGCGTCTGCATCTGCCCCGAACTATTCATTATCCGTGTGCTGCTGTTGTTGTTGTCTTTGGATACAGGAAGAAGAATCGTACGTTTATACGTTAACCGTGCGTCACTGCTCTACATTCGGGATATTGCAATTCCATGTATACAGGAGAACCTCACTAGGAACTCAGGCAGGCAAAACAGGAACAAAATGCAGTGAAAACAAAAACAAAACGGACAATAAATCTTACAAAATCAGCCAAGATTTTAAACAGAATCATTTAAATTGCAATAATTTTTCAAAAAAAATGTAACTGTATTTTGATCATACAAACTAAACAAGTTTAATTTAATTCAGATAATTATAAATCAATGGTCAGGAAATTAGAAAGTATTTCACAAATACTATAGATCAGGGGTTCTCAGCTCCAGTCCTCGGCAGACCCACTGCTCTGCATATTGTGTATGTCTCCCTTGTTAAACACACTTGATTCAGATCCTCAGCTCAGTTAGGATAGATGCTATGTCTCACCTGAACGAGCTGAGGATCTGAATCAGGTGTGTCTGCTAGGTGCACGTGGCCGCCATTTTGGATTTCTGATCGAGATGTGCCTTTGTAATGCAATCAGTCAGACATATAATCAATCCAGCTCTGTATGAGCACTTTTGGGAAAACAGTGAATCAAAGGAAGAGCGCTGGACAATAGAGCAGTTAGGTCACATCCCTCTTTTCCACATACTCCCTCTCTCTCCATGTAGCTATTCCTATATCCACTGCTGCAATTAGTTGAGTTTTAGCATGCTTTTAAAATCACTCCAACTCTCAGGCCCAAGAGATGCTACACTGTTCTGAACATGTCACACTTATTCCTACCACATCCATCTGTATTTAAAGGCATACCAATTTTTAAAGAACACTATAAGGGAAGGGGCATTTTGACAAAGAAGAATCCTTTTCTGAATCGATTAACTGGAAATAAAGCGGCTTCAGTGTGTTTACTTAATGTGATTTATTTAAATTATTTCCTTTTGTTTAAAGAATATTTGATTAAATTGCAGCAAAATTAATCTAGCCTAAAATGTGGTCCTCTTTGTAGCTTTTTGTTGCTGTGAACCACTCATTTATTAACTTACTTAACATACTTAATTTAGACTTTAAAGGAACTTTAAACGTTCTATTTCATCAGAAATCGATCTTAAAACAGGGACTTTAAAGTCCCTGTAAAGGCAATTCTACAAAAAAGTTCTAAACACATTATAAATGTTACATATGTATTGCTAAAACATATTTTCAAAGACTGTGAAATGTGAAGTACCTGAAATGTGCAGTTAAAACTCAAACAGTCTTTCACCATTGCAATTTTATGGATTGTTTGGGTGGGGTTAAAACAGGGCTCGATGACGCACTGGAGCCCATGAGCTCCTGGACATCAGGGCTTGTGCACAATTCAGAATCGAATTGAGAATGACTACTAAAATCCAATTCAATTCTAAAGAATTCTGAATTGAATTTTGATCTAGAATTACAATTCGAATTTGAATTTTAAACGAGCATAATTACAATTCATATAAAAATTCTAAGAAATTTAATATAGATATTTTAAGTGGTGTTTAACAATGTAGCTTTACAGTATATGTCAGATATGATTACATTTCATATTATGTAAATTATTTTGAACTATTAGCCAATAGGTGGAAAGTAACGAATTACATTTACTTGGTTACGTAATTTGAGTAGTTTTTTTGTGTACTTCTACTTTTTTAAGTAGTTTTTAAAATCTGTACTTTTACTTTTACTTAAGTACATTTTGTTTCAAGTATTGTACTTCGCTGACATTTTAAATCATATCCGTTGACTGAGTAAAAAATAATAGTGCACGGGAGAAAAAAAAATCACACTCCGGAAACTACTGCATTGGTTGAAAGGCGGGAGAACAAACGCGCAAGAAAGGTGTATGCATACCCATATACAGACCCAGCTGAAGCTGAAAACGAATTTGTGGCTTTGAATCTCATTATGAAACGAATTATGTCCTTCTAGGATTTGTTTGGCTAAAATGTGACGCAAAGTGGCCTGCAAATGAGGCACATAGGACATTACCCCTCCTGCATACGAAGGTATGTGCCGATTATAACTTCTAGTGACTCTAAGCTGATGCAGAGCAGTTCTAAATCCGAGTCATGCAAGTGGAATTATACACTTAACGCATCACGTAAAACATGCTGAAATAATGGATAGAACATGTAAAGTAGAACTGTGCAATAAATCCAATCGTGTGAATATTTAAGCACAAAAATACTGCATGTAATGTACAACCCCTATTTGTTCTGCTGAAAGTGCGCCGCTTTGTACTAAGTTAACTTAGTACATATCTAGATGCCGTGACATTCATGTGCTGTGTCTAAATCTCCACTCAAAGCACTACTCCTAAACCCTGATGTTGGGGGTAGAGAGCAGAGCACTATATAGTGAGCTCACCAGCATAATAGAAACGCCACTTTAGGACACTAACGTTACTCTACCGGCTCTCTGCTGCCCGTTGATCATTACCTGTCAGCTGGTGCCCAGTCGGCTCTGGCTAAATTGATTTTTTGAAATAAATACATTAAATTATACTGAGCTCATTTCTCTAAAATTCCTAAACTAAAAGTGATTTCTGGCTGTTTTTGTTATTATGCATGACTCACACGTGATTATAACTTATTTTTACGATCGCACAATGCATGATGGTGTAGGGCTTTGTTAGTGACCATCGGTTGTAAACATGTAAACATGTAAACAGAATGCACTTTTCAAAATGCATTCTGGGATACATTGAGAGGACTATATAGGGAATAATAATCATCACTATACATTCGGACAGCACTACAAAATGGCGAGCTCACTATATAGTCCACTAAATAGTGAGGAGTGGGACATTTCGGACACAGCAATGGTGTTTTCAGTGTCTGCAAACAATTTGTGAATATGAACATTTCCAAGTAGCTGCTATAAGAGAACGCCTAATGGGCATTTTCATAATTTCATTTGAGAAAATGTACTTGGTTTTTTTACACTTTCTTCACTTTTGGTTCTTCACTGCAATCCGTCAAAATAAAAAGTTGGGTTTCACTATGAGAAATTATGACAGAAATATATTACTATTGTAGGCATACAGAATAAGCGTAGCCTACCTCTCAAAATAATAATAATAACAACAACAATATTAATACATTTCATTATTTAAAGGAATAGTTTTTTTTGTCCATGGTTTACTTTAGTAAATCTGTTTTTGCAGCGCTTCCCCCAAAATAAAAGGACACAAAGTTTAAATTTACATTTGATTACTCACCGTTTTTATAATATATTTCTCATTAAATCAAGAAACATTAATTTTCTGAATAAAATACATTTCATAGGACAATATAATTCTTAAAACATTTTAATAAATAATTAATGCTAAAATAAGTTGTCATTATCAACTGATCCAATTTGATTTATTAGATAATGTTATGTCAATTTTATATAAACAAAACAAACAAATGGTTTCAAGTTTACTATAATGGAAAAGCATTTGTTCAACCAAATAAAAACCTGTTTTTGAAAATAACTTTAACTGATGATAACAATTCATTTAATAATTTATTAATACTTGTAAACCACTGGTATTTTCTGAGATGTTATCATACTGTGAAATCTCATACCATTACAACCCCACACAGGGATTCCTTCGATCTTGGCGTTAAAAAGTAACTCAGTAACTTTTACTTCTGAGTAATTTTAAATGAGCTACTTTTTACTTTTACTTGAGTAGATTTTTAAGACCAGTACTTTTACTTGTACTTAAGTAAAATTTTATTGAAGTAGTAGTAATTTTACCTTGAGTAGCATATTTCATTGACTCTTTCCACCTTGCTACTAGCAAATGTTTTCCCCACCAATGAATGTTAAAAGCTCTAGTCACAGAAGAAATAATAAGTTTGATTTATTGTAATTGTAACACCATTTCCGAGAATTAAAGGAAATTGCTTTACATTGATAAAGTAATCCAGATAAATTAATCTAAACCACATTTTTAATGGGTAACTTATAACAGTGAGCAATTACATTTACCAAAGTAACCTTCCTAACATGTAGGGGAGTGCGAGGCACAACGTAACGCGGGGCTAGTTGTAACACACTTGTTTTAAATACTTCCACACGCTAACATGACGAAACATGATGTATTTACAAGTTGCCATTTCAACACTATAGAGAGAAAAAAATACGCCAAAATTCAGAGATCTTTGTAAGATATCACTGAACATTTATTTAACCATAGCAAAAGTACATATCTTACCTAAGTTAATTTTTCATCTCTATTTTTGTGTTTAATTAAAATTAGACAAATCTGATATTTTTTCTAATCTCTAATCTGTTGTTTAACAGTTAATATAGTTCTTTAATGCTTCGCTGAACTAGCAGAAGACACTAGCAGGGTTTAAATCCCAGTTGTGCAGTTGGGGCATGTTGTCACACTGCGTTACATTGTGCCCCTATTAGAAATATGCTGTTATATTCTATACTTTTACTGAATTCTATTGAGAAAACATGAGAAACATATAAATAAAGACTGAAAGTTAATGTTCAGAAATGATTATATGATGATTATTTTGTTTTGAACTATGCTGTATATCTGGTGTTTCACATTTCACATTTCTTTTTCAGGTAAATCAAGAAAAAAGTATACACTGTATTAATAAAACAAAACTACATAATTGTACTAGACAATGTGGGGGAAAAAAATGAACACTCTAAATAGATTTGCACAAACTGAGAAAGTCAAAGAAAGTCTGTTGTGTGCCTGTGTGGAATTTCTTTGAATTGCCACAAATTGAATTCCACTTCCTGTCATTCCAATTCAAATTCAACTTCCTGGGGGTGGAGTCAATTCTAGATTCCATTAATTCGAATGGAGACCAATTCTAAATTCTGAATTTTGCACAAGCCTGCTGGACAAACCCCGAATTGATGGCGCACAGAGTAGGGCTGTGTATTGGCAAGAATCTGGCGAGACCGACGTATGGTCGATACATAGGTCACGATTCATATATTGCAGACATATTTCTAGACTGTCCATAAGGCCATATATGGGATTATTTTTTTTTTAAGTAGGACTACAATTTTAGAAAAAGTAATATTAGTAACCAAACTCCATTCCACACCTGCAGATGATAGGTGCGTTGGACAAGACCAGACTGGCTAGTCGTTTTAGCAGATAAGAAACTAGAGAGTTTCAGAAAAAGTAATATTAAAAAAAAAGACATGATGTGAATTAAAGTCAAACAAGTTTACTTTAGGTAAACAATTCAGTACTCAGAAAATCAAACTACCAGTTTGGGATTGTGGTTCACAAGTTCATTACAAAAACTTTGGTTAAATGTGTTTTTAGAAGTAGGTCATAAACAGGGGCGCTGCTAAGAATTTTGGGCCCCATGAAAAGAATCTTAAACAGGGCCCTGAAAAAATGAAAATCCCTAAAGTTATACCCATATATAAAACTGGAGATAGACATACCTTTTCAAATTATAAGCCCATTTCTTTGCTTTCACAATTTTCAGAAAATATTGGTAAAATTAGTTTACACAAGCTTAAATGATTTTCTTATAAAATATGATATACTAAGCAAGCAACAATATGGGTGTAGAAAGTATTAGAACAACCTCACATGTGTTATAAGATTTTGTGGAGAAGATATCTAACGCAACAGAAAATAAACAATACACAAGTTTACGTGCCAAATCAATGGGCGCCGCCATAACTCTCCTCAAATGCATTTCATTTCCGCCGGAAGTGGTCTGCACAGCGTCTGCCGGTGTAAACACAGCGACGGTTCCACTACTTTGTGTGGAGATGGCGTTACTATCCCCCACCCGAATTCAGTGCAGAACACTTACAGGACGAGGTGGCCCATCATAATCGTACAGCAAGATTTGCTCCTACTTCGTGCAATTCATGGCAATAGATGGAAAAGCTTTTGGACAAGCTGAAAGCCTTGTCATGTCATACAAAGCTAGATCAAACAGACACAGCGTGCAAATAACTATCAGTTTATGTCCGTGGTAATAGCAAATGTATCTGTGTGATATCCTTTAATGTTTCTTTTACCATAATAATAACAATTGTGGCCAAATAAGTGTTTGCAGTTTATAGCTTAATCAGGTATGACATTTACAAGATTTAGGAAATAATAGAAGCCTGTTGTTGCCGATGGAATACTGTGTTTGTAATTGGAAAACGGACTGTAACCTATAATAACATGACTTACTGCTAAGCTCTAAATAAAGAAACTATTTTGCAATTATCCTTATGACTGCATTGTTTTACCTGCTGTGTACCCTTTTACCTCTTAAAATACCTTTAAATGTAGAAACTAACCCATAAAATGCAGTAGGCCTATTCTACTTACAACAAAATGATTGAAGCCTCTACTATAATAAAGGCAATCACTCTTCGCCCACTGACACCGGCACCGTGTCGGATCTCTGGCGTGCGGCCGTGAGAAAAAAATATTTTCGCGATTCATTTTTGTCCAGCTTTACCGTGTTAAAATATTTAATGCAAACGCATATGTTCTTTCTGTCATCCTTTAGCTTGGATTATGATCACTGGTCTTATTCACGCAAATGCTTTAAACCACTCATGCGCGACAAGACAAAAGAGAACGCGCTGTCAGTGAATGTCCTCCTGACTGTTGGTATCCAAACTATATCATAGGCTACTTAGCTAGAGTGCAAAGTGTGTGTGTGCCATGATGACAGAGAATTAGGGGCTGCGATTGAACTGTGTGTGTGTGTGAGAGAGGCGCGATAGTGTGTGGGTGTGTTTGTGTGTAAACAATGGAGCGCATGGACATTGCCTCTTCGTAGCTGGTTTGCGGTCGTCAGCACTCTCTAACCACTCATTCAGGTGCTTTCTCGAGTGTTTGCAACCAACTACCGCACACATCATTCCCGAACACCACCTTTCTTCATGTTGTAATTGTTATCTTCTTTGTCACTGCGATATGAGCGCCTTGTTCGGCACAACTGAGCAAGCTAGGAAACAAACCCAGCCTGCCAGAACGGAAGTAAGTTGCATCGATGGGAGGAGTTTAGGATGTAGAGCGGAAACGGCTCATAAACTTGTCTATACACAGTTGGGGTATTTTTAGATCTTAAAAAGCATTTGACTTTTTCTAGAGAAAAGGAGATCTAGAGATCTTAGAAACTGAAAAAAATATGAAGCAAGAGGGGTAGCTAACTCTTGGATAAGTAATTATTTAGAGTAAAAGCATCAATATGTCCAAATAGATAATTGCAGGTCACAATTGGTGCAGGTAACATGTGGGGTTCCCCAAGGCTCTGTACTGGACCCATTGCTTTTTCTGTTATACATTAATGATATATATATATATATATATGTGAGGTTTCCAAAGTACTAAAATTGATATTATTTGCAGATGATACAAACTTATTTTGTTCTGGTGACAATCTGAAACAACTTCTGGATACAATGGAAAAAGAAATGGTACTGCTAAATTTTGGCTTGATTTGAATAAACTAACTTTAAATTTAAAGAAAACAAAATGTGTTGTATTTTGTAATCGTTTATCGAATAAAATAGGTAAATGAATGATTATGAAGTTGAAATAGAAAGGGTGTCATGGATTACATTTCTTGGAGTGATAATAATTTAAATTGGAAGGGACACTTAGCAAGTTAAAGAAACGATTAAAAATAATGCAATGAAACTAAATGAAACAATTTAAAGAGCGATAAATGAACAAACTGTTTTTGTTGTATTTGGGATGGTGCAAATGTATTGCATATGATATACATTTTTTAGATTTGTTTGTCAAGATTATAATGATGTAAGACAATAATTATTTTACTTTTATTTTTTAAATAAGTGATGTTTTCAAAAAAAGGATAGGCATTATAAGCAAGAGCTTCAGCCTACACCTGTTTCAGACTGCTGTAAATATACTGCTGTTTGTCAGCTCAACTGTGTTGAGACTAAGTTGTTGTCTGAAATGATCTACAAAGCGTGCGTACGCCATAGCTGTCAACACTGAACATTGAAAATAAGGGAGATTTCCCGGATTCCATTCCCAAAATGAGGGATTTTTTTTACACGATTCTTAACCACAAACTTTAAAAATAATGCACTAATCATTAAAAGTCTAAATAATGTATAACTAGCCTACATATGTGCAGAGAGAAAGAGACTGATATCATAGAGAATGTTTAAATACTAATATCAGCTTACAAAGGGAAACGGAGGCGAAGTTAGTGCGATCAGAGCACGCGCTGACACGGATCAGCCTTGTTTTATTCTCGGCGCATCCGCAGCAAGTGACAAGTTCGGTGCGCAAGACCGCCAAGACCTCGTTTCACTTAGCTGTGTCTTAGCTGTGTCCTGTGTGCACAGCTTTTTTGTAACAGCGCGCGCGGCGGCACCGCATGATCAGCATCCGAGGATGAACGGCTTCAAGCCGAATCTGGCCAAGCGTGTATGTCTCACACAATCAGAGTGTAAAAATACGTTGCCTGGATACAATTTGGGTGGACTGAACCATTTTATGATAATTGAGAGGGGGAGAGGGGCCCACAGACGTTTGTGTTTCCTAAACAAAATAATTTTTTGACACCAGGAAACAGCAAATAGAGTAATTTAAAGTTAATAATTTTAACAATCAAATATATATATTTTTTAATCACAATTTCATTGGGGGCTTCTCTGGGCCCCCTCTTAGTCATGAGCCCCGAGAATCGTCATCGTTTACCCCCCTTTACGGCGCCCCTGGTCATAAACTTGATAGACTTAAGGGGTCGCACACCGGACGTGAAGCGCAGGGCAGCACCGCGCCACGTCTAGGAAAACTCCAGGTAACTTTATTAGACACCAGACACGCACTTTCTCATCAGTATATGGCCAGCAATATTGTAATGTTTAATGACATGAAATGAAGATAATGTCTGTTCTATGTTATGATTGTACTATACAATTAAATACAATCGCTGCTGAGTCTGCAGTCTGAAAACTTTACCTCAGAGCATCCGTTCACTGAATGAATTGAGAATCTCACCTGAAAAATCCAATAAAATCAGCAATTGTCATTCAAGCAGCTGATTTCTGTAAATGAATGAAAAACTAAATGTATATTGCAGCATAGGGCGAAGTAAATATTGCAGTAAATGGCGCTCTGTGGCACAGCAGGATTTTGAACATGGTCCTGAGCCGTTGCTGGGCGCGCCGACGGACAGACGCCGAATGGCGAGAAATGTGTTTCGAATTTAAAAGATGTGGCGCTGTGTCTCGTCTGGTGTGCGACGCCCTTTAAGACTCTTCCGCCGAAACCCCTGTTTCAGCTGCTGCTCGAGCGACGGTCCTGCTCGCGGTGTGACTGAACGGACTCATTGATTATGCACGCCGAACAAATACGCGCTGCTCCGCGCCGAACTGGTAAAGACACAGTTCACAAACTGCATGGTTCCTGTCCGATATCTGGTAGTGCTCTCTCTACTCTGGAAACCAAAATGATTCCACACTTACGAACGCAATAAAGTCGGGAGCCGGTCTCTTAATGGGGTCCATATCTATGTTGTTTCTATCTAAAACGTTAGGCTAGTGGTGCGTCTACTGAACAGCCACAAAAAAAAAAAATCGGATATTGCGTTTCTGAAAATCGATACAGTATTGCAAAATAAAATATCGCGATACTCAAGTGTATTCGATTTTTCGCACACCCGTAGCACAGAGTCTGATCTCTCCCCTTACACACAATAACACTCCCCGAGCACATTCCCATTCACCACTCAATCGCGAGTGACTGTCAGTACAATTAGTTACTACAGCTGAGCCTACAGTTTTCTTTCTAGCTATGCCTTTAACACAGAAATGCATAGGCTACTACCTGGATGCGATCATGTACAAAACAGGGCCCGGTTCCCTGATAAGCGCTCACTCTCAGCGCGTGAAGAAGACTCAAAAGATATATCTTTACCGAAGTTGTCTCATGTTCCTAAGTGTGTTCCCCGAAGTAGGGGCGGAGTGGGACCAAAAAATCCACCGGGAAATTTCGTAGACCACTGCCCTCGCCGCCAGCACGATTTTAATAGTCGATAGCATTTACAGTTTTACTGATTTAAAAGGAACTTTGTTGTACTATGCTGGAGTAAAGTTCATAAATGGACGTTCTTTTCCATGTTCTAAAACTTATGTTGGGTGGACTCTGTGCCTCTAGGGGGGTTCGGGGTCATGCTCCCCCGCAATAAAATTTTTGGACATTTTAAGGTTAAATGCATCAATCTTGTGCTCTCTGAGAGATCGAAATTTAAGAGCTTCAACCAATGAACTGCTCGTTGAACAAAGAAAAAGCATTAATTTGTACCAGGACAATAAAGAGGGCTCAAACATCTTTTTAGTTATGAGAGTCTCAGTCTGCATTGCATTATCAATGGTGTTTTAGGATGCCAAAAATTATTATAATAATGTAATAATGATTTATAATTATTCCACGTTCTGTAAAATCCATTTAGTCTATAAATGTACTATGTAAATGAAAATGAGTATTTCAAAAGTATATTTTAACCTACATTACATTATAATATAGGAAAATGAAATACTTTTGTCCTAATTTCTTCACTTGCAAGAAATAAACCCTTGAGCTTTTATTTATAGGAGAAAACACCAGATGACCATGATCGCGTGAGCAAAGTAATCATGCAGCAAAAACAGGATGCTATTCTAATGTCAGTTATTATAATGGCTGGCACAACGCCATATCATGGTTTCAATTTTAGTTCGTTGGCAAAATATAACGCTAGAGACCTTAATGTTAGGTTTTACATTTTACATCTTTGTTGACGTCGAGTTCAAATCCGCTTTGCCGAACTCTCTCCTTCTCCCTTTTGGGAAAATGGAGAAGAAAGAGTGCGATCTAAAGGCGGATTTGAACTCTTGTCAGCGGATCAAAAGCTGCTTACGAACACTTACGCCCTACAATCTACGCCACTGAAACTGTTTCAGGTCGAGCCGGTTTCAGGTCTTTTTGCTCTAAAGACAGACACTTAAATATATGCTCCGTTATAGAAAATGTAAAAATAAAAAAAAGCTAGGGAGCTTTTCTTCCCTAGCTTGGACCCCAAGTGCACATGGCAAACTTCCAATAAATACATTTTATCACACTGGCCTTCGTGGCCTCGAAACACCACCGGCCCACCGGTAACTCTCTCGACTCTCCCCGATTGCCACTCCCGCTACTGCCCCGAAGTGTCTCTTAGGAAGCTTCTTAACTCACTCCTCTTATGTTCGATGTTACAAAGGCGCTGTCCCAAGTGAAGGTGCTGAATAAGTTGGCATCGATTGCTCAGGAATCGATTTTCCACTTCACGCTGAAGGTTTATTTCTGCGTTAAGAAACATAACACGTTCTATGCAAATTAAACATTCCTCAAATTATTTGAGTAACATTTATTTTAATATTGTCTAAGTTATCAGTGAAATAGAGACTATAAATTAAATTATCAAATTTTGATATGTCAAAATGTTTGAGATGACCGATCAAAGCAGGATTTTTATATCCACAGAAGCGCGAGCCGCGTGTCGAATCTCAACGCAAAGCTTCACGAGATGCAAGTGGCAAAACTAAACATCAATCAAAAGTAAGCTTCAGGAAGGGGATGTTTACAGGTAAAGATAAAGAGACTGAGAGAAGAAGAACGAGAGAAGGTGATGGAGATAAGAGAGGAGAGCAGGAAAAGCAATAGCCTATTGCATACTGTGCCCATAATGAGAATAACTTTATTGCAATGGATTCCTATTTAACACAAACATACATAGCCTAAGTTCTTTGACAATTACTGTGGAAAAAAATGCCCCTGAATGTTTGGCATTGTTTTTTTCTAAATCTAAAGCTCTTTAGTCTTCCATATGCTTATATCTACACTCACCGGCCACTTTATTAGGTACCCCATGCTAGTAATGGGTTGGACCCCCTTTTGCCTTCAGAACTGCCTCAATTCTTCATGGCATAGATTCAACAAGGTGCTGGAAGCATTCCTCAGGGAGTTTGGTCCATATTGACATGATGGCATCACACAGTTGCCGCAGATTTGTCGGCTGCACATCCATGATGCGAATCTCCTGTTCCACCACATCCCAAAGATGCTCTATTGGATTGGGATCTGGTGACTGTGGAGGCCATTTGAGTACAACAAACTCATTGTCATGTTCAAGAAACCAGTCTGAGATGATTCCAGCTTTATGACATGGCGCATTATCCTGCTGAAAGTAGCCATCAGAAGTTGGGTACATTGTGGTCATAAAGGGATGGACATGGTCAGCAACAATACTCAGGTAGGCTGTGGCGTTGCAACGATGCTCAATTGGTACCAAGGGGCCCAAAGAGTGCCAAGAAATATTCCCCACACCATGACACCACCACCACCAGCCTGGGCCGGGTTTCCCGAGAATCGATGTATCTTAGCTCTTAAGATCGCTTTCTACGTGCAAGGTTACGACGTCTTGCCCATTCCACGAGCGTTTCCCAAAAATGCACTTAACATGATCTGACGTGCTACTCTAAAAGTCGCTGTCCATTCGCGAAGTGCTGAAATATAACCTTATATGGCATCGTTTTGTGACCATTTAAGCGAATAATTATCATCTGTTTTGGATTAGCAATCAAGTCTATATAAAGCACCTACATACAGGCGGAGACACTGACAAAATGGCTGAAAAAAAAAACAAGAAAAGATACCTTTCAAAAGGATGAAATTAATGTCCTGTTAGAGGAGATAGAGCAAAACAAAGATGTGATTTTTACCAGATTTAAAGGACACCATACTAATAAAGAAAAACAAAACATCTGGGAGGACATTGCAACCAAACTAACTGCAACCAGGGGTGTTCAAAGGTCAGGGAAGGAGGTCCGCAAGAAGTGGCAGGATTTTGCAAGCCTGGCAAAAAGGAAGAGGGCACTGCAGAGGACTGCAATTAAAAAAACAGGTGGTGGGACCAATGAGTCCCCCTTCTCACAGCCGAGGAAGAAAAGGCATTGTCAATACTTGGCACAAGTGCTTCAGATGGCATTAGTGGTGGTATTGACATCCACGGAGGAGTAGGGATACCTCAACCTGATCCTGAGTCAGGTCCTTCATGCTCAGGGGAACCATCAGTTTCATCTGCCATCTCTGAGCCCCCACCATCTCCTGAGTCCTCCAAACAACCCTCAGCCTCCATCTTCAGTGGTCCAGACTGCAGCCACAACACCTCAGCAGTTCGAGAATGTCTGTAGCTGTAGTCGTGACCTAGTGCAGCTGGAGGGAGAGAAGCTAGATGTCTTGAAAGACATTAGGCAATGCCTTCAAGAAGCCAATGAGAGAGACAACAACTTCCAACAGCAGCTCATTGAGCTCAAGAAGGCCAAACTGGCCTGAGAAGAGAGGAGGCTTGCACTAGAGGAGATGAGTTTTGCAAGGCCCTCAATTTCTGTGCCAATTATCTTGCCAGAAGACACAGGTAATATGATTTATTGTTTCAGTCATTTATTGTGCAATGTGAAATGTTTTTTATATGTAGTTATGACTCATCTCACTGTACAATGTCTTTTGCAGGTCGTGGGGAACTGAATAACCCAAATTAATAAAACTGTGCAATGTTATTTTATTAATAAAGCTAGATGCAATGTTTTTCATGTCCATGTGTTTGTTGAACCATGCACACAAGGCCTAAGGCCATATGAAATACTATAAAATTGTTATGAGTTCTTCCAAATGTTTCTGAAGTAAATGGCTAATGGTTGATGGTTATTTTCAGACATAAGCATTTAAGTTTAAATATTATTAATATATAAAGTGTATATATTTAGCGTGACAGATAACACAAATATGCATACAGTATGTACTTCATATAGCCAATACATTTCTACAGGTATACACAAAAAAACCATTTACCAGTACTGTTCTATGTATACATTTTTATAAGAAGCACAACTTTTCATCATTATACCGAGGATAGATTAAAGGAATATGTAATCTATACAATTTCTAAGCATGCCACACCTTCACTTTCTTCAGGGTAGGGCCTAATGTCATTGCTGAAATTGATTATAGGCAGTGGGATATGTGAACATAATTACAGCCTGATAACCTTCACATGGTTCCTTCAATTAAGCTAAGATTAATATAGAGTTTACACCTCACTAGACTTGCAGAGGAAATCATGGCTGCACTACAGCGTGTTCTTCAATTGAGGGTCAGAGAAAGACAAAGACAGAGACGACCACGAAGTAGATTGGTGACTTTAAATGCCTTCATCAGACAGCATCAAAACCCCTTGGATATCCTTGATGACATGGCTATAATAAGGCGATACCGTCTGTCAAGAAACAAATAGCCCAATTGCTAAACAGCATTGGACCTCAGCTGATGCGTGCCACCAGGAGAAATTTTGCCTTGTCCCCTGAAGTCCAACTCCTATCTGCCTTGAGATTTTATGCAACAGGCAGTTTCCTCCAGGTACTTGGTGATGGGCTTGGACTAAGTAAGGCATCAGTTTCAAGAGCTGTTCAAGCGGTCACCAATGCATTACTTCCACTTGCTGTGGAATACATTCAGTTTCCAGCATCAAGACAGGACATCACAGAAATACAACAGTATTTTTTAACACATCATCACATCCCACAGGTCATTGGAGTGATCGATGGTGCCTTGATCCCCATCCTTACACCATCTGTGGATGGCCATGTATATATATGCCGCAAAGGCTATGCAGCTATCAACTGCCAGGTGATCTGTGACCATAGGGGTTTGATCACAGACATTGTGGCAAGGTGGCCCGGAAGCACACACGACTCCTTCATGTTCACCAATTCATCTGTGGGTCAGGAGGCACAAAACTCACAGGGACAGTGGAGGCTGCTTGGGGACAGTGGTTACCCATTGAGGCCATATCTCTTCACATCTGTGGCTAATCCTACGAATAACAGGGAGACAAATTTCAACGAGGCACACCGTGTTGCACGTAGTATTGTGGAACGCACAATAGGGAGGTGGAAGATGCGCTTTCGGGCAATTCACCAGTCCGGCGGTGGTCTTTTGTTTGCTCCCCAAAAGTGCTGTGCAGTAATAATAGTAACAGCTATGCTGCACAACATTGCAGTGCAGATGAGAGTGCCCTTACTTAACAGGGAGGAAGATGAAGAGGTGGTGGAGGAGGAGGAGGATGTGGAGGAGGAAGATGGCATGGGACCACATGGCCAACCAAGAAATGCTCAATACATGGCTGGTTTTCATGCACGTCAGCAAGTCATTGACAGATTTTTTTGAATTCATCCCTATTTTGCCCATGCAGTCTTTGAAGCATATTTCCCACATTACTTCTTTTATTATTTTTTTTGTTCATTCTTTTAATTTAGATGTGTATTTATTTATATCTTTTTCTTCCCTTTTTAATTATTTCATTTATAAATTCATGTAAACAAAAAACGAGTACAATAAAGTGTACAATAAAGTACAATCAAAACATTAATATATTACTTCGTGTTGCAGTGTGTTAAATCTAGATAAAAGTGTAATCTGCCGGTTGTCCTGCAGGTGTCCTCATAAATCTGTCTTCTTGACGTTGCACTTGGGGATGTACGATTACTCCAGAGCACTCGTAGTTCTACGAAGATTTTCAAGTGCTACTTAAGTTACGATGCTTTTGGGAAACAGACCATAATATTAAGATCAGTTCGTACGATCGTTTTTGACGATCAACTTAGGCTTACGAATGCTTTTGGGAAACGCAGCCCTGAACCGTTGATACAAGGCAGGATGGATCCATGCTTTCATGTTGTAGACGCAAAATTCTGACCCTACCATCCGAATGTCGCAGCAGAAATTCGAGACTCATCAGACCAGGCAACGTTTTTCCAATCTTCTATTGTCCAATTTCGATGAGCTTGTGCAAATTGTAGCCTCAGTTTCCTGTTCTTAGCTAGAAAGGAGTGGCACCCGGTGTGGTCTTCTGCTGCTGTGGCCCATCTGCCTCAAAGTTCGCACGTACTGTGCGTTCAGAGATGCTCTTCTGCCCACCTTGGTTGTAACGGGTGGTTATTTGAGTCACTGTTGCCCTTCTATCAGGTCGAACCAGTCTGGCCATCCTCCTCTGACCTCTGGCATCAACAAGGCATTTCCGCCCACAGAACTGCCGCTCACTGGATGTTTTTTCTTTTTTTGGACCATTCTCTGTAAACCCTAGAGATGGTTGTGCGTGAAAATCCCAGTAGATTAGCAGTTTCTGAAATACTCAGACCAGCCCTTCTGGCACCAACAATCATGCCACGTTCAAAGTCACTCAAATCACCTTTCTTCCCCATACTGATGCTCGAGTTTGAACTGGCAGGAGATTGTCTTGACCATGTCTACATGCCTAAATGCACTGAGTTGCCGCCATGTGATTGGCTGCTTAGAAATTAAGTGTTAACGAGCAGTTGGACAGGTGTACCTAATAAAGTGGCCGGTGAGTGTACATTTTAATACAATGTTCTACAGTGAAAGTAGTCTTCTGAGAGGGGTAACAAGTACACTGTAATCACCAATGCAATGTAGAAACAGAAAATATTCATTAGGCCAAACATTAGTGTTGTGTACAGTATACAACAAAACCATAAAAATATGTAAACCAAAAGTATATTCTTTATAATACAGTAAAGGGCACAATTGAGTGTGTGTGTGTGTGTGTGTGGGGGGAGGATCTCTGTCCATTGTTGGCATCTATTGTTCAAAACAGGTAATCTGACCTTTGACATATTATAGGTTTATACTACAGTAAAGCAGTGATTGGTTAGTGATCAGTAAAGCAATTAGAGTTTACACATGTGAGGAGACTCATATATGCAGACTTATATACTGATGTTTTAATTACAAAATGTTACTGTAATATAGTCAGTGGGAAACTGAGAGTGGGAATGTGGGTAAAATGAGTCCCACTCCTGCCCTGAAACCTCTGCAAAGTGCAAACCTACACAACAAATCTCCAAAAACCATAAGCTATTTCTTAGCCTTTGATTCAGTTTTCAAATGCATAAAACACCTTTTTCAAAACACTAAACACAATTATCTACCTAAAACACAAAACATAAATCAGGACTTGACTTGCTTTCCTTTTACAAACACACCAATCAAACATGCTACAATTATTCACCAGGTCACGCAAACACTCCACATATGTGCAAACTCTAATTGTTTTACTGAGTCACTAACCAATCACTGCTTTACTGTAGTATAAGTCTATAATAGGTCAAAGGTCAGATTACCTGTTTTGAACAATAGATGCCAACAATGGACAGAGACCCCACAGACTCAATTGATGTCCTTTACTGTATTATACTTTTGGTTTACATATGTTTATAGTTTTGTTGTATACTGTACACAACAGTTGTAACAGTCACCATATAGCTTTGCACTACACATTCCCAGAAACCTCTTCAACACACACCTGCAATCACTCTCCTGATTCCAAATCACCTGCACCTGTTCCAAGATCGGCAGCCAGCTCCATATACAACTTCCAGTTTTCTCTCAGTCATTGTCAAGCCTCCAACAGGAACAGACCATAACCCGTCTCCAAGAAGACCTCTGTGTCATCCAGCACCAAGGGAACGAGAAGGGAAAGCAGTAGCGGAACGGGAACGTATACTCACCTGAATACATAACCTCTCTGTCCATGTTCTGATGCCCTCAGGATCCACTCCATGATCCCTGCCTTTCCTGAATCCATGTACCCTTTCTGAGTCTTGTTCGCCAACGGATGATCTGAAAGAGAGAAAGTAAGTTTCACTGAACTGAGTTAGTTGTTATTCACACTGAAGAGGATCTGCTCACCTGGAATACTTCATGCCGAAGTATCCTCCTCAAATTCACCTCTGAACACCTAAAACTTTGAGTTTGACTTTCAACTCACCTTGAATGTGAAAAAATAAAGTTTATGTTTATTCACTTACCTCTGTCTCCGGGCCTGTCTCCTGACAACAGTAATGTTTGGTTTCTACATTACAGTGTACTTGTTACCCCTCTCAGAAGATTACTTTCACTGTAGAACATTGTATTGAAATGTAGATATTAAGCGTATGGAAGACCAAAGAGCTTTAGATTTAGAAAAAAAAACCTATGTTTACATGGTGTATCAAAAATTCACTATTATGAAATAAGTGTTTGCCATTTGATAGGAATGCTTCATTCTGACATGTGTTAATGGCATTTTGAATGCAGTTAGATTTTTGAAGGAGATATGAGGCATTTTGTGTGTCCCAAGTTTTGGGAATTGTTTATGAGAGTTATGAAAAAAGGTGAAATAGTTTTGAAAATGTAAGTTTCTAAAGACTGCAGCACAGTGACTGCAATTAGAGTTTACACATGTGAGGAGACTCATACTTGCAGACTTATTTACTGAGGTTTTAATTATAAAATGTTACTGTAATATAGTCAGTGGGAATGTGGGTAAAATAACAGCTCAAATAACACTAAGAGAGAGCTTACGAATGGTCCAGACCAACCTTACGAAAGTGTGACTTACAGAAGATACACTTCAGCGTACAAACGTTTCGGGAACCATGCCATTAGGTTAGAGAGAAGTTAAGGAACAGGTTAAGAACTACTTGGAGATAAGAACTTTTTGGGAAACAGGGCCCAGATTGGTATCTTTATTTAAATTCCCTAAAAACGATCACATCAAGAAGAGGTTTTAAGAGAGCCAACCTTGATGAAGAGCTGAGGATCACTGCCAACACCCGCCTCTGTAGTGATCATTTTACACAGGATCATTTTATAAACTTTCCTCAGAGACAACTGAGATTCACTGATAATCCGCTGTTACTGGTGAACGGGGCCCAGACGATCTGAGCGTGATCTATCTCCCGCCTCAGCATTCATTCTCCCGTCCCGAAAGCAGTAACGGCTAATATCACCGTCGACAGCTTTCCTGCGAGTGGGCTTGGTTTCCACGCAGCCAGCGGACGCGCCCAGCGTTTGAGAACAGAGGTAACTGTTAATTTTTTCAAGATTTGTATAGCTTATTTTATGTACTTGCCGGCTTTTTTTATCGTTTCAAATTTGGCTGGGTGGCTAATAACAAATTTTTCTGTGGTGTGACAAACTCAGAACACATACTTTATTTTGACTTTACAGGGACTTTAAGTGTAAAATACCGAACTAACCCTTTAATCAACTAGTTTGTTTTGTTATTAAGTGTTGTTTAGCTATCTGAAATAGACTTAATTTACACAAATTTATGCACTTAACCAATTCTTGTATTTCAAGTGTTTTGCATTGCATTCAGGGTACTGTAAAAAAAATAGTACTTATTACTGAAAAAAGTAGGCTACTAATGTTACAAAAAGTAAAAACTCTAATTTACCATTGTCACATTCTCAATTCCCCAGTCCAGTCACCTTAGCACACTGACGTTTCCCAGAATCCCTCCTGGCTCACACCTGGGGTACATTCAAGTTCGAAACGGTGCAGCACACTCCACACCACACCTTTCGGCGATTTGCCTCATCAGCACCTATATATTCTAGCACCACACCTTGGCCTTGTCTTGTCTCGTTGTTCCTAACCTGGACTACAGTTGATACACTTACTTATGTGATTTTCTGGGTCAATCTTCAGTCTTCTCCAGTGATCCAGTCATCTGCCATCCCCTCTGAAATAAGAACTGTCATTCACTGCTATCATCAAGACAACCTATCTATTCACTCAGTTACTCACCTGCCCACATTGCTTTTTTCTGCATACCTGCAATAAACCTCTTATTTGGGATATTATGTGTGTTGGATTCTTCTGTTCTGTGACAGCCACACACAATGAAAAAGTGTAAATGGTTTAACCTCACATTATACTGTATGTATACTGTATGTAATATTAATGTAAAATACTATCAAAGTTTTTTGCAAATAAAAACTGAATTACTGCAAGGAATTTAAAATAATCATAATGGAAACAGAAAATATTTTTTATACCATACATTTAACAGGCATTGAACCCATAACATTAGCATTGCTAGTGCTACAGGAGAAATTTAAGGCAAATAATGTCCCAGCATCAACCTCTGAAAATGACCCAAAATGTTTAATAAACGGTTATGCAAGGACCACATGTCATGATCCTGGTTCTTTCTCTCTTCTTTTCGTTCTCTGTCTCCATCTGCTGGTCACACACACACTCTCATTATTACTCACTCATCTTTTTCAGCTGATCATCATTCTCTCATCTCCTCACCTGCTCTCTATCTCTGTTCATTAGTCTCTCTATTTCTAGCTGTCTCTTTCACCTATTCTTTTGTCGGATTATTACTACCGTCACGCATGTTGCTTAATGCTTGTATTTTATCTACACGATGTTTAGTCCTGTCCTGTTGTCTCTGTCCTGTCCGGTGCTGTTAATTATTTGGTGCTGCTGCACTCCTGATTTGTGCTGTGTCCAGCGCTGTGCTCGTGGAAAGTTGCAGAGGGTTCTACGCCTCACCAGCAATCCTGCTCTATCTCTCTCTCTCGAGTCTTCTGGATCTGCTGCTCTGAGCTTTCAGTCTGCATACCAAAAATATTTTGTGAACTTTGTGAACCTTTTGGAATTTCTCTCTAGCTACCGTGACATAATAATCCGACAAACATGTAACCCAACGGGGAGCATGCCCTTCCAAGCGGCTGAGGAGATTCAGGGAGACGATGCTGGGTATAGCACGAAGAGGAACTCTCTATTGCTCGTCGCGCTGTTGAGACACTTGCTTCCCAGGTGGATGACCTTACCAAGCAGTTCCATTATTTCCGTATTGATTTCGTCTTCATCTTCAACGCAAGCAATTTGCTTCCAGCACCTTAGCCGCAAACATGTCTTGGAATATCAAGAATGTATTAAATTAAAGTCAGCCGCGGATTTAGCGCCCTCCACATCAGCATGTAACACGGGGAAAGCTAAAGAAAAGTCGAGCCTAATATTGTTTCCATTATACAGGATAATCCTGTGTGCCAAGTAAGTTAGCACTTTATATTTATTTTATGTTTGTTCTGGTTTCGAAGCAATACTTTTGAAGGAATAACTAATGCAAGTTGCATAATTTTGTTTTAATTTTTTAATAGACCTCAAAAGCAATGCAAGACAAGATTTCCTTTTATATTTACTTGAATGCACGTAATGTTCCTGGATTTGTACTTGAACTAGCAAAAGTATTCCAAGTTGTTCTAATTGTGTTGTTTAAAATAAAAGTTCTGTATTTTGACTGCAGTTGTCTTTTGTCATTTTGATTCCTCACTTCATGAATGGCTCTTATTTGTAAACAACAGCATAATTTTCTGAGGCCATGCAAACCTGTATTACTAGTGTGGAATTATTCTACCATATTCACCAATGACATTAAAATAGCACCATCCTAAGTCAATTTATTGCAGTAATTACTCTCTTAACCAGTAGAAAAATGCATTGAATACCTGACTATGCATGAAAAAAAAAAAAAAAAAAAACCTCCATAAACCTGAAAAACCAGTTATGATTTTGAAAAAAACCGTGATATACATTTTCTGTCAAACCACCCAGCACTACCCCCCCTGCTATGCGGGTGAGCAGACCGAGTGCAAGTCATTCTTGACCCAATGTGAAGTTGTTTTTTCGCTTCAGCCTCTCACTTATGCCAAGGATCGCTCCCACATCTCTACATCATTTCGCTTCTCAAAGGACGGGCTGATGGATGGGGAACAGCTGTGTGGAGCTCAGGATGCAGACTGCTTAAGCCACTATGCTCTATTTAAGGAGGAGATGTTGAAGGTTTTCAACCGATCTGTGCATGGACCTGAGGCTTCTCGTCTGTTATCCATCCTTCGTCAGGGAAGACGGTCGGTTGCAGATTTCTCTGTGAGATCCGCACGCTCTCTACCTCCTGTGGGTGGAATGAACCAGCGCTAGTGGCACAATTCATTGAGGGTCTTAATGGTGACATCAGGGATGAGGTTCTGGCTTGCGAGATTCCCTCTATCTCGACTCGCTTGTTGACCTCGGCTCTCGGCGTGGAGAAACGTTTTAAGTTACGTCTGGACGCACTGAATCTCTGCTGCAGAGCACCAGTGCCCCCTCTGACAATCAAACAAAAAATGTGTTACTACCGGTCATTTAAAAGCCAACGCTCACCAGTAGAGAAGGGTTACTGGTGAGCGCTTCCTCTCTGCACCCTCCTTTGCCCTCTCTCGGACTACTTTTCCAGTTCACCTCCACTGGCTCAACTGCCGCCTCTGGTCAAGCCCTGATAGACTCTGGTTCCAAGGGGAATTTTGGGGATGAGACCTGGGCCTCTCGAGCACTGGATTCCACTCCGTCTGATCTTCAGGAATTCACCACTGTCTTTGCCCTGCATAGACGGGTCCTTGCCAGGGTTCACCGGTGCTACTGCTCCTTTGAGTCTCACTGTTTCTTTTTTTGTTTTTCACTCCCCTAATACCCCTGTAGTTTTGGGCCATCCTTGGCTTGTTGAGCATAACCCCCAGATTAACTGGTCCCTAAATTCCATTCTTCGTGGAACCGGTCATGTTAAGTGTTTGATGTCTGCTGTTCCTCCCGTGTCCTCTGTCTGTTTCCAGAACGAAACCAGGTGATTTGTCAGGAGTCCCCAGGAGATACCTCGATTCGCGAGCGGTCTTCAGTCATGCCCGAACTGCTTCTCTCCCTCTGCACAGTCCATATGATTGTTGCATTAATTTTCTTCCAGGCTCCACCCCTCCCCGGGGAAGACCGTCATTCCCCGTCTATTCCTGAGTGCGAGGCGTTAGAGAAGTATCTCTCCGAGTCATTAAACGCATGTACTATTGTTCCCTCTTCGTCTCCTGCCGGTGCAGGTTTTTTTTGTGAATTAAAAGGATGGATCTTTATGTCCCTGTATTGATTACAGAGGCTTAAATGACATAACCGTTAAGAACTGCTATCCCTTACCACTAATGTCATCTGCCTTTGAGATATTGCAGGGAGCGCAGTTCTTCACAAAATTAGATCTCCGCAATGCCTACCATCTTGTTCGCATTAAGACAGGAGACGAGTGGAAGACCGCCTTTAATACCCCCCTCGGGCACTTTGAATACCAAGTTTTACCTTTCGGCCTGGTCAACACTTCCGCCGTCTTTCAAGCCCTTATCAACGACTTTTTCAAGAGACATGCTTAACATTTTTGTTTTCGTCTATCTCAATGACATTTTAATTTTTTCCCCGTCTCTCCAGGTTCATGTGCAACACGTTCGTCAAGTCCTTCAACGACTTTTGGAGAATAAATTATTCGTCAAGGCCGAGAAATGCACATTCAATGCCCGATCTGTTACCTTTCTCGGTTCGGTCATTTCAGCCCAGGGTATTAGTATGGACACTGACAAGGTTCTCACTGTCACCGAGTGGCCAACCCCTGACTCTTGGGTCTCGCTCCAGTGTTTTTTAGGTTTCGCCAATTTTTATCGGCGGTTTATTCTGAACTTCAGTCAGGTGGTAGCCCCTCTTACTAACTTCTATCAAGACCCGTTTTTGTTGGAGTGATGCCTTTAATCGCCTCAAATCCTTGTTCTTCGTCCACACCTATTCTCATCACTCTCTGACGTTTCCAGACATTTTATTGTGGAGGTTGACGCCTCGGAGGTGGGAGTGGGGCTATTCTCTGCCAGCGATCGCCCGCTGACGAGAGAATCCACCCTGCGCTTCCTTTTCACACCGCCTGTTATGTCCCCGTCCAAGCGCGTGGGTAACCGTGAGCTTTTGACCATTCGTCTTGCGTTAGGAGAGTGGCGTCACTGGCTGGAGGAGTCTTCAGTCCCGTTAGTTGTCTGGACTGACCATCGGAACCTTGAATATATCCGTACGGCTAAAAGACTTAATGCTCGTCAGGCTCGCTGGTCACTTTTCGCTTTGATTTTACTATTTCCTTCTGTCCCGGCTTCAAGAATCAAAAACCTGATGCTCTATCTCGCCAGTTTGCCTCCCCTGAGTCCAAGCCTACTGATGAGGGAATTCTTCCTCATGGTGTGGTGGTGGGTGCGGCAGTCTGGGGAATTGAATGTATGGTTAAACGCACTCTCTCTCATTCTATCACGCCTCGTCTCTTTCCTAGGGGTTTACTATTTGTACCTCCTTCGCTCGTCGCGCCGTTCTCCAATGGGGTCACTCCTCGAAGCTATTTGCACATCTGGGGGTTAGGGGTACCATAGCCTCCATTTCACAAAGGTTTTGTTGGCAGACTCGTGAACGAGATATTTGTCGCTTATTGCGTCTTGCTCGGCTCTGCGCCCAAACCAAGGTCAGCAACAGACCACCTGCGGGTATCCTCAGACCCTCATCCATTCTGTCGCGCCCATGGGCACAGATCGCGCTCGAATTTATTACTGGGCTTCCACCGTATGGAGGGAATACTGTTATCCTCACTGTTATCGATCGCTTCTCTAAGACTGCTCGTTTTATCCTGCTTACTAAACTGCCCTCCGCCAGAGAGGCCGCCCAGATCATCGTCGAACACATTTTTAAGATTCATGGTCTTCCCGAGAATGTTGTATCTGATAGAGGTCCACAATTCTCCTCCCTGTTTTGGAAGGAGTTTTGTCGCCTCATCGGAGCCTCAGTCAGCCTCTCCTCCAAGTTCCATCCTCAGACCAATGGACAAGCTGAACACGCCAACCAGACCATTGGACGCATATTACGCAGTCTTGTCTTCCGCAACCCCGCTTCATGGTCCGAGCAACTCCTGTGGGCAGAATACCCTCTTCTGCCACCGGGCTGTCACTGTTTCAGCCCTGTCTGGGTTACCAGCCTCCTCTTTTCCCTTCCGCCAGTCCTGAGTCCAATGTTCCGTCTGTCAATACTTTTATCCAACATTGCAAACAAACTTGGAGAGCAGTTAGGTCTGCCCTTTGTAAGTCACGTTCAATCACGCGCCTTTCCACTAACAAACGCCGTGTCAAGAGGCCTCACTACGTCTGCGGTCAGAAAGTGTGGCTTTCCACTCTTAATCTTCCTCTCCAGTTCTCTTTACTGAAAGCTGGCTCCTAAATTTGTCTGACCTTACCGCGTCATTAGGGTCCTTAGTCCTGTCTCTGTTGAACTCAGGTTACCAGCCAATCTTCGCCGCATCCATCCCGTGTTTCATGTGTCCTGTCTTAAACCTGTAGTCCGCCTAGAGTCTACATTTTATGAACTTATATGAAATGTACCTAAAATTACATTTTTGACTTGTGTTGACAGAAAAGTCTAAGTATATTTGGCCAGTACTTTTACTCAATCTTTGATTAGGATATACTAAAGTATAATTAGGTATTTGTAAACATGGCTTGTAATTGTTTACTCTTCTTTTAAATAGAGTTTAAGTATATACACTTTTTGATAACACTTTAGAATACAGTTCCTTCATGAATGAATTACTGCACAAGAACCAATGAGTAACACAATATTAACAATCTAGTAACTATTAACAAGAAACTCTGATTAATGAACTAGAAAGTAATAGTACACAGATGAAAGCGGTAGTTCACTATTAACTAATCAATAACTACATTTTTTAATGCTTCCCAGAGAACTACTGGAACAGTTTATTAACAATCTAGTAACTACTATTAACTAAATAAGAAACTGATTAACAAATTAGTAAATAATAGCGCACAGATGAAAGTGGTATACTTCTAAGGGAATAACTAGTTATTTGGATTGGTATTCTAAAGTGAAGATCATGGGAAATAACTAGTAATGACTCAAGTGTTACTACATGATCTAGTCAGTTTTTAGGGGGGTTGTGATATTTCCAAGCCACTTCAGACCACTGGTTGTGATGCAGAATTAGTTTTTGCTATTGCAGATACATTACAATTGTTAATGAAGATCATGCAACCATGATCATGCCAAAAAGTAGGACTTACAGTGTTTGTTCCTCAGGCTTCCTTAACGTGATTGTTGCCGTTGACTGCACACACGTCTCCAGCAAGGCCCCAATGAAGTAGATTTTGTGAACAGAGAGGGATTTCACAGTGTAAATGTGCAGGCAAATTACTATTACGATTCTTAATATTCCATATTAGTAATATATAAAATAATAATAAAAAAGTAATCAGTAATAAGAAGTATGCAGTTGATGCAGTCATACATCACAAATGTGGAAGCAAAATGGTCTGGTTCTGTGCATGACTCCAGGATTTTCAGAGTGTCACATTTATGCACATTATTTGAACAATGTGGAACATGTTTATGTCAAGCTCACTGTATGACATACATTTATTCTGAGCCTGACAAAACTGCATTTTTCCAGGTGCTTATGACGGGATCCTGCTTGGTGACCGGGGCTATGCCTGCAGGCAGTATTTTCTGATGCCATTCCCTGACCCAAACCCCTGAACCACAAACCTCATTAAAATGCAGCTCTAGCCAGGACAAGGGCAGGCATTGAAATGACCTTTGGGCAACTATAGGAAACATTTCAGTGTCTGAAGGGTCTGAGGGTTGCACCTAACAGGGCCTGTGACATTATTGTTGCATGTGCCATTCTCCACAACATTGCCACCATCAGAAAGGAGAGGACCCCTGTGGTGGAGGCAAGGGCACCATAAAGGGGTGGAAGGTTAGGACAATTCTAAGGGCCCAGGCTGATTTAGGACCCAGAAGAGCAGACCCCTTTTTATTTTCTTATTTCTTTTCTCTTTTTCAATACATAGTTTAAATGTGCGAGGCCCCCTCAAGCCTTAAATGTGTATTTTGTTCGTTTTGACCATAGATTTAATATTTAAAAAATAAATAATGTATTTACGCCTTGGTACCATTCTTTACGGAAGTGCATGAGGATCTTACTAGGACATGAATGGCGACGGCGTATAGTGCCAGAAGCCATCATAGTGGCTCCTCCCTCCTCACCACCTTTGACAGCGGAGCAGCTAAGGGGTATGTGCATGTCCCGCCGGTGGAGCGTGCCATTGCGATGCAACTGTGTCCGGGGTCCGCTTCTTCCTGGTGGGGTAATCCATGCCATGTTACACACCAGATGACTAGTAGGTCAAAATCCACATCACAGTCTTTCCTGTCCAAACTTAATTTATATATGTAGTGTAGAACAGGGGTTCTCAACTCCAGTCCTCGCGACCCACTGCTCTGCATATTGTGTATGTCTCCCTTGTGCACACCTGATTCAGATCCTCAGCTCGTTAGGATAGACTCTAACGTCAATAAAGAACTTCTGCATGAAAGATACCTCAAAAGTCTCCTGGTCTGTGGCGTGGAAGAAAAAAAACTTTGGTGTCTCCAATTTGGTGTCTTGTGACCCAGATAGAGAATCTTACCTGAATCCAGAACTGAAACTTCAAGCAAAAAAAAGATTTCAACAGAGAATCTCAATGGGCTCTATGCACGGCAGTATTGTAAAGATACTTGCACACATAATGTACTTCTAATATGTCTTGCACTGATTCAAATGCTATGTAGAAACGGTACTTTGAACCACTAACCAATCCCACACCAGCAGTAAAGTTGATGAGATGCATGATGTCCTCCAAGGCTCTATTTGTTAGTCCATGTTTAAGTTTTAATGCCAGTAGCAGGAGTTCCACCTGTTCTTTTGTAGGTTTCTGGTTTAAAGTTGGACTTGTGGGGTCTTCTAGATGTTCCTCTTCTGGCTCCCCAGGTGAAGAGCTAGGGCCAGGTATGGGTTGGTTCATCTGTGAATTTAAACATTGGATTAGCAATCCCACATTTGCACAACGAAAAATAACTGCAGTACAATGAAGTATAACTGCAGTAAAACTGCAGTTCAAAGCAGTATAACTGCAGTACAATGAAGTACAAATGTAGTTTTGCAGTATTAACAAAGTATAACTGCAGTATAACTGCAGTATAGATACAATGTGACTGCAGTACATTGAAGTGCAACTGCAGTAAAACAGCAGTACAAAAAGTACAACTTCAGAATAGTGAAGTAAAACTGCAGTACAAATTTAGATTTGGAGTATAATGAAGTAGCCTATAGATACAATAACTACAGTTCAGTGATACACTTTAAAAAGTGATAGACCTTTTTTGATAGAGAAAACTAATCCATTTTTTTTTAGCTTTTTTATTTTTTATTTATTGGGCTCTCAGGCAATGATATCAGTTAAGTTGCCATTAAAAAGTGAAATTATTTAACCTAAATAAAGGAGCATTATAGTATGAAAAAAAGGCAGATGAAGTTTTTGTTTTTTTTTTAATCTGAAGTCTTGGCCTCCCATTAATATTACACTGTACTGCAGTTATGCTGTTTTGTGCGAGACATAGCCCATGTGACCAGAACTTCCTTCGCGCGAACGTTGTCCTGACAACGAGTCTCGAGAGCAGCTGATGCTCATTACTGTCAGTTAGCGTCTTTCCGCGTAGTGTCTGCTCCATACGGTTTGGTTGATTTCCTTACTGAAATTATCGTTCATATACGTTCATATTTATGAACTATCACAATTAAAACACAAAATCATGACAGCATTACTCGTGGTGATGGTCATTAACAAGTGGAATGGAAGAGAAGCGTTTTCTGGAAGAAAAGAAGTTCATTGCGCGAGGCCTTGTCAAGTCATTCAGCTTAGAGGTGAGTAAGTTATAACATATAATGTCCTCATATATTTCTTTCTTTTTCTTTTTTTTTTTTTTTAGATTGGTGTAAAAAAGACATTACGTATATATGTTGTTCAACCCGGTGGGAAAATGAGAGGAAACGCCGCTTCTATACTGTAACGTTAATGTTAGCAGTTTTACCATTCTCCGGTTTACACTGTTTAACGTTAGTGTTAACTGCGTCACAGCAGATTGTGTAACTTATTCTCAAGGTCGGACATCCGGGACTTTTACTCCTGCGCGCCCATAGCAACGCGGCGAAGGGTAAAACAAACGAGCGCCCGCCATTAAAGGTTCTCTAAGCGATGTGGAGCCAAAACATTTTTTGTCACATACAGCAAACGTCTCCTCACTATCGGCTAGCTGCCTGTCCCCTTAACACACTGTAAAAACGCGGTCTCTGTAGACACCACAGGCTCCACAAACGGCAACAAAAACAATCATGTCTCACCCGGACCACGAAACCTAACAAACAGTGTTCCAGCCAATCACTGGCAAGAAGTATTTGAGGGTGGGTCTGGGGGGGTTAGTGCGCGTGCACATGAAGGGTGTGTGTGTGAAGGAGAGAGAAGCATCAGAGGAAAGTTTGAAAAATGGCCGACACACGTCCAAAGAGACGACGTTCTGATGAACAAATTAAAAAGAAGGAATCGGATTAAGAACGTGCGAAGTTCAGAATTTACATCGGTAAAGCTTTTGAACGATTGCGAGAACTCCGGCGGCAGAAGGGCTTCCAGTCCGACATTCAGGTTGCTCTGTTTTTGCTGGACAGGTGGGTAACATTAATTTTTTTTTTCCTTCTAAATTGACGCTTATGTTCGCCAAACCCACACAATTCAAGTTCACAATTATTTCAGGAAGCACGGAAGGGAGGGGGAGGAGATGAGATGCGGAGGAGGGAGGGTCTAGCTAGCCTCCGATTTGTTTGAAAATATTTTCCGAACGTCAACACCCAGGATCGCTTAGAGAACCTTTAAGCAACACGCAAGCGGAAGATAAACAAGCGCCTAAAATAAATCTAAATAGAAATGCAATCTCAAATGAATGGACAAATAAAAGAATAACAAAATAGTACCACTGCAGAGATGGCCACTCAATTTTCTGTTGCTATGTTATGACATTGCTATGCATAAAGGTCGGCAGCTCTACACTGATATGCAACAATGAAATGCACTGAACGTTAGTTGTGTGGGAATAAGATACAATTTAGGCTTTTTTGAAAAAAAAAAAAAAAAAAACTGTGTCCCTCACTGACATTGTACAAGCTGTGCCACTGACAGACTGAGCTCATTACAGCCACTTTGTAACAGTGCTTTTGAATTAACAGTTTTTTGTTGTTGTGAATGAATAAAAAAAACGATTACATAGTTAATGTAATCGATGCTTGATGGGTATTTAAACACACATGGTGTTCATACCAGGGGATTTGATGAGCTGGGCAATGCTTTTGGGTTGTTCTCCCAAGACTCCCATGGATGCCGATAGGGACAATATTGTAATGTTAAACCTACAAGCGACACCTTTCTGTGGTACCTGGTCAATGCAGGTGCTGGAGACTGTCTATATTTGATAAGTCATTCTGTAATAGAAGATGAATATATGTATTCATATACTGTATAGCTGCTAAGTTAGCGCCTTTCACAGACATGTGTAGAGAATTGAGGCGAACCCAAACACAGATTAATCAAATGAATCCCTCATGGGATTCCCCCACGTGATTCAGAACTCAAAGTTTCTGGAGCCCACATTCCAGAGTCAAGGATTGCGCCAAATTGTCTGCAAACCCCCACGTTTTATGGCTGCAGGCCAAGAGATGACCACTAAAACAGGAAGAGACATGTCAATATCTTAATGTTTTATCAAGATAGATGGATCCAAAGTGGGGGAACGAGAGGCCTTTGCACAAAGACCCTTTTGACCCCCGGATAGAGATGTTCCACAGAACCCAGGTCTCCTTTCTCTAACACATATATCAGCAAGAACTTTGCCTGACCTCACTATTGAGATCTGAGATCTCACATATAAAGTCATATAACTCACCCCAGAACAATTGTCAAGGGACTCATAATCAAAACTACATAAGTTTGTGTCTATACAATATATGTGTGTGTTTATTATGCGTTCTGCAATCTGTTTGGAGTTATTATGCTTAGATCACATGTAATTGTGATATTACTCTTCTGTGTGAATGAGACTATCGTGCTTCCTATCAAACGAATCAGATTCTCTTAATTCAAAAGATGGCTTGATCGAAATCAGTGTAATATGCTTCGTTTTATGGTTATAACAATCATAATGTTTAAACTGATCTTTGTCTCTCTGCTTAGTGCTGGAGACCAGCCACAGGCAGAGCACAGACCATAAATTATGATAAGAAGGCAGATCCACCTCCTAGAATTGGGCCACTTCTCATTGGCTAAGAGGTTGCACTAACTTTTAGTTAAAGTTTTGAACAAAGGACCTCATGTCCAGTTCAGTTCAGAGTTGAGTTCGGTTCAGTTCGGTTTTTGAAACCGTTCAGTTTTGTTTTGCAACTAAGTTGTGCCTCTCTTTAAAGAGTGTTTCTGTGTTTTTCTCTGAGAACAACTCTACCAGACCAAGCAGACAGAACCCATAGATCGGGGTTCAAACAGCTTCAAGCCATCTGACTCGTTTTTATTCTTATCTCTTTCCTTTATTTCCTTTTTCGTGAAAGTCTCTTTTTCAAAGTTAAGTTAGCTGCAAAGTATCGTTTTCAAACGTCTTCCCCTGCAAACGCGCTTCGAATTGGAAAAGACTCTCATTCGCTTGCTTATCACACGTGATCGGCAGCGAAACCTCCAGGCACTTCAAAGACAACCAGCCACGCGGACCGGCCGGGGAACCCCCTTTCAACGCAACAAGACAAAGGAATCCCCTTGACGCACAGACAAGCGCAAGCAAGTAGGCCTACCTCAGACTCTAACTGATCGGGTGCATTTAATGTAAATTAAATAACCTATCTAAGGACGAAGGTTTAAATTACTGCTTGATGGTCCTTTCAGGTCATGTTGTCTTACGTGCATTAGAAAGTTGAAACTTCTCTCTCTCACTCTTTCCAACTCACTCTTTCCTTTCGCGACTGTATGAATGTGTGTGTGATTGTGTTTAGAATTTAGTTCTGTGTTTAGAATAGCTAATAAAGTCTTCCATATATTTGAAAAGATGAATTGCCTTGTGTTGTGCTTGCATATTTAATGTCTTGTACTGTCGATCTAAAGTTACATTGCTAAGACATAGTGTTTCACTATAAATTGGGTTTATATCCTTATAAAGGTTATATTACGGCCCGTTCGAATGAACTCTAAACGATTCATTTGCTCGGTTCCATAAGTGACTCGGTTCAGATTCATTGCAAATCAATGAATCATTCCCTTTGAGCTAAATTGGCCATTCCGGCCCCCCTTAAATACATTTTATGTATATTATTATTGTGTAGGTTCCCTACACATGTAACGTTAGCTAACGTTAGTCACAAAGCACTTAATAGTGTTTTATTATTCACGTGCTCACCACCGACATACATTCGCATACACAGATAGGCCTATCATTTATTAATACAAAGTAGTTCGTTAGTATCCATAACTGACATAATCCACCGCAAAACTTCTGTGAATAGATACCTTTTTGATTTGCCTTGGGCATTGACTTCGGTTTGTTTTACCCTTCGAGGCTGGTTGCTATGCAGGTCACATGATTAGTGACGTAACGCCGACCAAGAGAATGTTTGCACTTTGCAGCATTATTGTCTTTTTCACTTTTAACGCATTTTTAAAAACTATCTGTATTGTATAAAGTACTATACATAATGTTGACTTTACTTAAATTGTTTAAATTTAATATCAGGAATATTAGAAATATCAGACACCAACTTACTGAAAAATACAAGCAAATATGTTCAGTAGTTTGACATTATGTGCAGAAAAGGATTTTTTTAAGTAGGCTAACTTACTTTTTTGTGTGATTGCTATTTCCAGGAAAATGTACTGGTAACAACTAAAAACAGAATGCGATGGCTGCAGTGAAACAAATTTGCTCTCACAGACTTTAAAAATTGTGTCTCTCTGCTTTTTTCCAGAAATGCATGTTATTGGGCAAATTGAGTAGACTGTCAATGGAGTGACAGAAAGATTTCATCAAAAAGATCTTCGATTCCCCATGTTTCCCGTGTCTTGCGGGGTTGGAATGACATGATGGTGAGTTATTTAACTTTTTATCTAACCCTAACTCATTATTAATGCTGAACAATAAACAAAAAAAATTACATAAATAGGATGTAATTTAATTAGATTAAATCTAATATGGATATGTCTAGATATAGAATAACATTTTGCTAAAGAAAACCTCAAAAAGGTTCATTATAGATACAGTAAGATACAGTAAACACCTGTTCACCGGTCATTGTCCACAGCTGTATGCAAAGGCAAGTGGGCTTCTCCTGGGAGAAAGGCAAGTGGGCCTCACCTGGGAGACCTGCATCTACAGTCCCCTGCACCCAGAGTCCCGCATTCTCAGACCCCAGCTCGTTTTTCGAGACAGTGCCTCCTATCAAATTGTATCGGATAAACATGTGAAGAACATGTGAAGAACTTAAGCCAAAACGTGAGTAGGCTATCTTCAATTTTATTTAGCGAATTGTAGTAGCCTACTCATTTGATTTACTTTTTAATAAAACTAATTTAGCTCAACGATACAACATATGAATAGTCTGTTTAATATTTGTAAAGATAGTTTGTAACAAGATTTGAGCCGTTAATGTATGTTTTTTTGCCCTCTTCCCCCGAAAATATTTTGATAGCTATAGCTGTAGACTATTCCAGGGTACACCATACATTGATGGAGTTGCCCCTGCCGAACCCAGCGACATATCATTTTATGATTATGCAAAGCGACTTATAAATTAGTTTTTTTTTAATGCAACTGAAGACGAAAAGTAAAGTCACGAACAATTTTTTTCTTTAGGCCTACAGCAAGATGATGTTTAGGTGATCATTAAATAAAGTACAGAATTGTTTTATTATTGGAGTTTTGTCTATTCTGATTTGTTTTGCTTCACATTCAAAATATCAAAAAACAGATTTTGTAATGTTAGCATGGTAATGTTAATTAGACCATTATAGGTTGAAATGAAAGAAAAATTGGAATTTGAATAAAAAAACAAACATTGTAGCAATCTAATATCACATACTATTTTTCAGAAGATAGTTCAATCTGTAATTGTATCCCTTCCATCAGTAACAATGAGTTTTTTTGGCACATGCATTAAGCAGAGAATGAAAATATTTATTGGATCATTTATTTGGTACGGTGACGCATTGCTGCCACATACATATTATTTTTCCCCTCAATTATGTCGTAATAACGAGAATTATGTCGTTTAAACGACATATTTTCTCGTAATAACGAGATCTTATGTCGTTTAAACGTCATATTTTCTCGTAATAACGAGTACTTATGTCGTTAAAACGACATACTTTTCTCGTTATAACGACATAAATATCTCGTTTTAACGACATAAATATCTCGTCTGTAACGACATAAATATGTCGTTATTTCGACATAATAAGGGGACATTATAATATGCATTAAGCTACATTTAGCGTTCTTATAATGAGTTTATGAGGAAAATGCTTAAACGCTTTGCGTTCATATTCTGGACGTAGCAATCTGATTTTTGTAGTATACTTTATTATGATTTTAGTATTAATAATGCACGCACTTATCCGTGAACATAATAAATGTATGTTTTTATTAGGCTACTATATCCACAAACAAATTGCTTTCAGTTGTGTGCAAAATTCAGAATTTAACGAATGTGCAGCGATTTGTACAAATGGACTGTTTGTGTATAAAATACATTTGTTTTATTTTGTATTAGTGATAATTTGCGCGTCCCTTTATTGGGGGGTGGTGACGCTTGTAACAATGGCGATTATTAAAGCACCTATAAGCTGTCACAAAGAACCGGCAAAAGCAATGATTATAATGAATATGTCAAATATAGCAAGGATAAATTTTAATTGTTTATTAATAAAGATGAAGTTGACGATGCTGACTCGCGAATCTTCGCATTAGGCCTAATAGGCCTAGTGGATGCGCCAGTGAGAAATGCACGTTTCATTTCATAAGCAGTTTATGAATTAGTTTCGTTTTGAATTGTTCTGTTTACAATTTAACATTTCAATATAGATATACGTTTCAGGTCTGTGGAGTAGGCTAGGACATACTTAATACGCAGAGTTTATATTTAGCCTATGAGACGCGTCCCCACCGGCGCCTGCGTGTAGTGATTATCTTGTTTGCATTTACTTCTTATGTATTAAATCCAGGCAATTTGTTGATAAAACATTCATAAAATCAAGATAAAATTGAAAGTAAAACGAAATTCACTTTAAATAAAGGCTTTGCTTTTCTGTTTGAGGTCTGTGGAAGTTTTAAATCCGTCTTTTAGTGCCGCTTCAGAGCGCCCACGTCCGAATAACGGAGAACTGTCACGTCTGTGACATAATTTTTTCCTCATAAATGCGAACACGAAAAATAAAATAAGATGAATATTTTATGTTCTGGGAGAGCCAACCCTTCCTCATTCGGTTTGCGCAGTGTAATTCACAGAATTACAAAAAATATATAGGCTATTTTGCCTCCAAAGTTAAAGATTTTTTGTCACGCATGAATGTCTACTTTCTTAATATTAAATATAAAAACGCAGACTGATATTTTCTTATCTGGGGTGGAAATTTAGGGGGTTTAAAAAGCCCTCCTAAAATCTTTAAAGAGCATCATCATCAGCTGATGTTTTATCTGAACTCCGACTGCTAGGGTATGGCAATGGTCATACTCTGCCATACGCAAACGCCGCCCCTGGATACATTTATCAAGTTCACGGATAATTGTGCGTGCATTATTAATACTAAAATCATAATAAAGTATACTGCAAAAATCAGGTAGCTAATATAAACGCAAAGCATTTAATTTTCCTCCCTTAGAAACTCATTATAAAAACGCTAAATGTAGCTTAATGCATAGGCTATTACAATGTCCCCTTATTATGTCGAAATAACGAGATATTTATGTCGTTATAACTAGATATTTATGTCGTTAAAACGTGATATTTATGTCGTTAAAATGACATATTTATGTCGTTCAAACGAGATATTATGTCGTTATAACGAGAAAAGTATGTCGTTTTAACGAGAAAAGTATGTCGTTTTAACAACATAAGATCTCGTTATTACGAGAAAATATGTCGTTTAAACGACATACGATCTCGTTATTACGACATAAGATCTCGTTATTACGACATAATTGAGGGGAAAAAATAATATGTATGTGGCAGCAATGCGTCACTGTAATTTGGAGACTGTAATATTGCATATTGTTTTTAATTGCATTTGGATAAGCGTGTGCTGTACTCTGTGTGCGGGTGTTATTCGATCTTTCGAACAGCAGGAGGCGCTGTGTTCGAAAAACAAGGGGTCTGAGAATGCGGGACTCTCGGTGGGGGACTGTAGATGCAGGCTCCGAGTCTGCAGCTTCATAATATTGAATTAATCACCTAGACTAGTTTAGCGCCGTCTACTGTTTTAGAAGAGGAAGTTGCTCAACTGCATTTGTGAGAAAATCGAGCCGAGATATCTCATATAAAGCCAAGTGTTATGGATGCACGATGATATCAGTACGACATTGGTATCAGCCAATAAAAGCTTAATGATCATCTGTATCGGCAGAGATATTAATATCTCTGCCGATGAGCCTTGCCAATATGTGGTGGATTTACTATGCACATGTGACGACCGTGAGCGTAGCATGAGTGCCAGCAACTTAAATTTCCAGCTGTATGGAGGAAAAGACACGCTTCAGTATCGAGTTCTCTTTCAGGCTTGAACAAACCATATAACACACACACAAATTATGCCAAAATGTCAGTTTTGTCGAGTGTCCTCATTAGAGCAGTTTTAAAGGATTTAAATAATCTTAAATTAAGGTGGAGATTTTTGAGAAAATGGGGACACCTGTCGGATTGCATCTCTGTCAGCAGCGGCTGATCTTAAAGTGTCATTAATGTTAATCAAAGAACAAAGGTAAGAGTAAATGACTCCCTCAGACCTGGAGCCAGGAGGGTTATTATACCTGTAGCCTAATAATCATTAGTGCACTCCTATATTTTAACACATCTCCGCGAACGGCTTCTTTACGCAAAAGAAAAACTCTTGAAAACTTTCATAAAGCGCAGTGAAATTCAGCGACATATGGCTTTTCCTGATGGATCGTGTTTGTTCCTCAACTTCATTTTATACGTGCAACTCGCATAGCTTACAGTATAAGGTGTGAATGTTTGTCTACATTTGAAGAGTTCAGATGCAAAAGCCTCTAAATGCCATTTGAAATTTTCGTCTAAAATGACCATTTTTATCAAGCTTGTATATTTAAGTTTAGTAATTTCACTTAAATGACAATTAATAGGTAGTCTTCATTAACCTGGCCCTAGCCAGATGAATATCGTTTCGCCTAGCTCCACTCACATCCATCTGGAACCTCTCCCATTGAGAGTGATTTCTCCAAGCAATTTTATGGCCTAGCCAATCAGGACGCAGGGCGGGAGTATCACAGATGTGACGTAGTGGAGAAGCGATTCGTGCGTCAGTGCGTGAGACTGTTTTGATTCAGACAACAATGGCGGCTCGCATCGAGGAAGCAAGCGTTAACATTGATGCTGCTATTTCATCCGTGTTGTCCAATTTACATAACATTTTTTCATTAAAAGAACACCAGAGAACGGCATCTTCGAGTCTGCCGATAAAGCGAAGCACCGACTGCATATCCAACATGATCTTACCTGAACTTGTAACAATGTTAAACCGAGTTCTGTAAGTCGTTCGTGTATACTTTTTTGGTTGGCTTCTTTGTTAAAATAAGTTTGCTGTGCATAATGTTGCCTTTTATCCGCACATTTTCATGGCACAGACGGCATTGATCGTTTACCGACATTGCGCTGATTGATGGCTATTCTGTTTTGTTTTTTCCTGCGTCGCTCCCATCAGCGTCACAGGTTGCCTTCGGTGTGAGTGGTTGAAATAGCACGTCGATCAAGATGACAGACACGTGGCTTATCCAATCGTATGCAAGAATTTTTGATAAGGCCCAGCCTTCTGAAACGCCATTTCAATGGATCGGTTCCAGATGGATGAGTGGAGCTAGGCGGAGCGATATTCATCTGGCTAGGGCCAGGTTAAGTCTTCATTGTCATTTAAGTGAAATTACTGAACTTAAGTATACAAGCTTGATAAAAATGGTCATTTTAGAAGAAAATTTCAAATGGCACTTAGAGGCTTTTGCATCTGAACTCTTCATTTGTAAAAATTATATTTATGATAGATTCAAATGTTGTTTGTCTTTTGTATTGCCTAATCTATGAGGGTAGTAAGGTAACGGTAGTACAGGAGAGAGACTTTATTTGATTTCTCTTCAGTAATCAAAATGTGTGTGTGTGTGTGTGTGTGTGTGTGTGCGTGTATTTTTTATGTATGTGTGAGCGGAGGCTAATACCACCTCAGGGGTAAATGTGTTTTGTTTTGTTTTTGGGTTTGTTTGTTTTTTTACACTCCCAACTACAGGGTTTCCAAACAAATGGAAAAGACAAGCAGAGCTGTATACAATCTTTATTTGATGCTCAAAGAGATAAAAAAGATATAAATATATAATACAATCACACTAGTCACAGAAACAACACAACTTTATAGCTTCATTCACACAAAATAGATAAATAAATCCTAATGGTACACGCGGTCACCTGAAAATCGGATCTTGGACAAATTTCGATATTCAATATCAATTTCAATATCCCATGGGATGAATTAACATTTGAAAGTGAAAAAGGAAAAAAAGAAAACCAAAGTCAAACCACATCAAATCACACAGTCATGTAATTAGATAACCAAAACCCACACAATAAGCAAATAAATCAAATAAATCCTCCCAATTCCCACAGTAGTCCTTGATGGTACCAGGGATTGACGTCAAACAGGATCACAAGAACCCAATTCACAAGCAACCACAAATCAAAGAAAAATACAAAGAAATCAAATTATAACAAAAATATATTCAAGAAAATAATTAAACAAAGCAATAACAAAAAGTTTCTCAGAAAAGAAAATACAATGAAATCAAATTATAATGAAAGTATCAGATTCAAAAAAAATATATATAATTATACCAAACAATACAACAAAGAATTGAAATGCAAAAAGAAAATACAATCCAATCAACCAATACAACAAAATTAATCCATACCAAATAATCTCAACGCACGCACGCACACACACACACATAACCAAGTTTACACCTAATTCACTCAAACACGCGCTTGTATCAGCACACACTTAAAGACTCATCCACGTACAACCGTGCGCTCGCATCAACACACACATATACACGCACATAAAACCCTGCGCACGGGTGCGTCTATCACAATACTCTCCGTGAGACTTGGGCGTACACTGTCTCCAGCCTCAACAGAACAACACCACTGGTCGCCGTAGCGAGCCGCCACGCAGCAGCAAAACAGCAGCAGGCAGATGTCTGATAAAATAAGTACCCAATTTAGTCATTAACCCCACATACACTAAAATGACGTATTTGGTTTAAAAAAACAACTCTCAAAGTAATAAATAACTTACCTGCAGCACAATTGACTGGCCCTCGGTACGATCAGTAAGAACGGTGAGCAACCACCAGTGCGGCCGTGTTTACACTACATAAACGAGCAATCATTAGAACAGACACTACTACCGAACAGAACATCAACGCAGTAGCGTACCTTGAAATGTTTATGAAGTTGGACATTCGCAGGCCCACGGCAAGAGTCGGAAGAAGTGAATTTCCCACTTATGCAGTCTACTATCTTGCTCAATGCTTAACGCATATTAGGGAGCTTCTGTTTGCGACACGATGACCGCCGCCTGCACACCATGCCAGAGAGAAAACGGAAATAAAGGTAAATCTCCGCGTCTTTTAAAGGGGCCGGGAGCTTCCGTGTTCTTAAAGGGGCCATGTGCTTCCGCCTTAAAGGGTCACCCCATTACATTCTACCCCTAGCTTTTTGATCATCGTCCCGATGATCCAATCTACAACCACTGGACGGAAAGGGCAATCCTGGGACTGACCAGGTTGACATGGAGCGCTTACAGGCCCTCGGTCCAAATGTACATTTTGGACCGTCTGCAATGGCCTTTGGTAGATGATACAGGTTAGAATGTTTCCCGGCAGTAGCCCGAGTGGTTTGACGCCGACCCACTTCACCTTTTTGAATTGGGCAATTAGCAATCAACATAGGACCTTCAATCTCCCTCTCCACAGGACTTTCTACAACCCTCTCTAGCTCCAGTGGTATATCTACTCCAGCTGAACTCAAGGCAGCAGGGGTTACCTCTATAAGAGCTACATCCCACTCTTCTCTTGCCATTGGGGAGGCCACAAACTCATCCAAGTTGTCATCTGTCAACCCTAACCCTGGATCAGCCATGTGGTCAGAGCATGCTATGGGTGGTACTAACTTTAAGTGAGACCTGTGCACCCGTCTTACCAAGGAAGGGTTATTTACCTGTGCTATAGTGTATACACCACCATCACCCCTAGGAGCTCTAACTACTTTGTGAACAATGCTGGACCAATGGTTTTGTATTTTATTACGACCACGAACACCATAGTCCCGCAGATAAACTTTCTTGACCTTCCTGCAGCACAAAATCCCTTCCTCCCTGATCATGGCGCCTTTTACGAAGCTCAGCCGCTCTGTCCAGCCGAGACCTTACTCTTGAATAAGTTGTTTTAAGTCTCTCCCTATGCTCCATCACCCAGTCTTTCACCAGACCACAGGCAGGTTCATCCACTGCTGAAAGAAGAAAATCTACTGGAAGTCTGGGGGCCTGGCCGAACATCAAAAAGTGTGGTGACTCACCGGTGGTCTGGTGTGGAGTTGTATTATACGCAAAGCATAACTGTGCTATATGATGAGTCCATGACCTTTTCTGCTCCAAGGACAGTGTACGAAGTAAATCATGAAGTAGTTCAATTGAAGCGCTCACACTGCCCATTTCCCTGAGGGTGATATGGGACAGTGCGAGTCTTCTTTACTCCATACAACTGGCAGAGCTGGGAGACAACGGCACCCTCAAAACTCCGACCTTGGTCTGAATGGATTTGTGCTGGTACACCAAACCTATAAAACCACTCATGGACCAAAATATTAGCTACTGTGGTCGCTTTCTGGTCCCGTGTGGGCACAGCCTGAGTGTACTTCGAGAACACATCTGTAATAACCAGGACATGCTCTCTTCCATCACTAGCCTGTTCCAAAGTTGTAAAATCAACTGCCAAAATCTGATTCGGTACTGATGCCAGCAAATGGCCCATTGGAGCACGGACTGATGGCTGATTTGATTTTGCAATAGCACACTGACTACAATCCTGGCATTGCTTCCTGACATCCGCCTCCATCCCCGGCCAATAACACCGGCTGCGTGATCAGCTCATAAGTACGCTCCCTACCTTGATGGCCATGAGCACTATGCAATAGCTGAAAAACCTCTGGCTGAAAAAGCTCCGGCAACACTAACTGGTCCACTTCCTCTCCCCCATCAGGTAGTTTTAAATGACGATACAACAAGCCATCTCTCTTGAACAACCGACTCCACTGACGGAGTAATTCCAAACATCGTTCGAACATAGACTGACGTTGTTCCTTAGTTGGATACACTTTAGAGGAAAAAAACCCAAGAGCTGGACCAATGACTGCATCCTGCTCCTGTGCCCGTCGCAAATCTACTTTCGATGTTGTAGAAAAAGCAGAAATTGTGCTCTGTACCGCCTCTACAGGCCTCCCCTTATCCAGCAATTCGACCAGAGTAGCCGGCAGAGCAGTTCCACACTCTTGCTGTGGAGAAGGGGTCACAGTGTACTGCCTAGACAATGCGTCTGCATTACCGTTGGCACGGCCAGGGCGATACCGAATATCGAAATCAAACGCAGCTAGCTGGGAAGCCCAGCGTTGCTCCAAAGCGCCGAGTTTGGCCGTCTTCAAATAGCTCAAGGGATTATTATCTGTATAAACTAAGCACTTCTGCCCTAAAAGATAATCCCTGAACTTTTCAGTTAGAGCCCATTTTAATGCCAATAACTCCAACTTCATGGAGCTATAATTTTGCATATTCCGTTCGGCGGGTCTAAGACCCCTGCTAGCATATGCCACTGGCCTCATCTTACCATCCCTCTCCTGCCCAAGCACTGCCCCTAACCCAGAGTGGCTTGCATCAATCTCCAACACAAATGGGAGAGAGAAATCTGCATACGCCAAAACAGGAGCTGACACCAATCGCTGCTTCAAAGTCTGAAACCCCTGCTCACACTCCTCAGTCCAACAGCTTTCAATTGCCTTCCCCGAACCCCTCTTCTTCTTCGTCCCTACCAGACTTGCAACCAGCCGATGTAACGGGGAAGCCAACTGAGCAAATCCCTCGACGAAACGCCTATAATAACTTGCGAACCCTAAAAACGACCGCAGTTCAGTCACATTGGTTGGACGCTTCCACTCTGCAACTGTGCTGATCTTAGCAGGATCAGTAGACACCCCCTCTTTAGACACTAGATGTCCCAGGTAACCCACTTCTTGCCGAAAAAAGCAACATTTTTCAAACTTGGCCTTAAGTCCCTCTTGCTGAAGTCTGGACAAAGACCATCTCCAATCTCTCCAAGTGCTGTGCAATGGTGGATGAGAAAACAATAATGTCGTCCAAATAAAGCAACAACGTCTGGAACCTTTGGTCACCGAACATGCGCTCCATAAGCCGTTGAAAGGTACTAGGTGCATTGCACAACCCAAAGGGCATTCGATTAAACTCAAATAACCCAAAGGGTGTGCAAAAGGCAGTCTTACACTTATCTCCCTCTGCCACAGGAACCTGGTTATAGCCACTGGCAAGGTCCAATGTGGAAAACCACTGGGCTCCGCACAAGGCATCCAGGGACTCCTCAATCCGGGGCAGAGGAAAAGCATCCCTCCGTGTCTTACTGTTCAACTGCCTATAATCAACGCAAAGACGTCATCTGACCATCTTTTTTTCTCACGACTACATATCGGAGAGGCATAGGGACTAGAACTCTCTCTGATCACCTGACTCTGCAGCAATTGGTGAATATGCTGCTTAACTGCCTCATAGTCTGAAGGGGGCAAACGTCGATACCTTTGCCGTATTGGGTCAGTATCGAGCAGAGGAATCTCATGGGTAATGAGCTTGGTACAGCCCAAGTCACCCTCATAAGCTGAAAAGACAGATCTATACGCCTGAAAAAGGGACCTAACCTGAGCCTGATCATCCTGAGGCAACTGAGACAAATCCATATTCTGGATTGTCTCCTCCAATTTATCTACTTTAACGGCCTGTGATGCCATAGTGGCTCGGTGGACGAACAGTTCCTCTGATGGAACAACATCACACCCCTCTGGATGTGAAACCGTCTCGACTTTACACAATGTTCCCACCGCAACATGAGGCGGCAAGAAGGCATCCTGTTCCCCTATATTAACTATAGGTACAAAGGCCAACCCTCTGACAATTGGTACAAGTGATACCGAAGCCAAAAGGCCAGCAGGGAGCGAATTCTCCTTCTCCAACGGCTCAAACAGCAACACAGGTGGAGGGCCTACAGGTAAGGAAAACGTAACGGGCAAAAATCGCAATGAATTGGCAGGGATTCGCACAGTTTCTCTGACCCCCAACCCTAGCCAGTCGTTCAGTAATCTCCTCAGCATCAGTTTTCTTGCAATACTGCAGGGCAGAAAGCCATGCAGGAGTGTCTTTCACTGTTGGAAGGTCAAAAAGCATACGTCCATATCTGACTAAACAACTCCCTATAGCACTCCTGAATAACGTTCATACCCAACAACCCCGGTAACCCACCCGGTAAGGAGGAGTGGGACAGGTCTTTCACCACAAGGACCCCCTTATTCTGGATTTTCTTCCCGAGAACAACAAAATCCAACTCCAAATAACCCAGATAAGGTATATCTAAGCCATTTGCAGCCCGCAACTGTAGCCACCCACAACCAAGCAACTTCTCCTTACCCCAAGGCTCATAATGTTGGAGAAAGAACCTTTCTGATATAGTGGTCACCATCGACCCGGTGTCCAGTAGACAGGGAACCTCTACCCCACCCATAGTAACAGTGACAGAAGGACAACTACCTAATAATTTAAAAAGGGCCTGATTCCCACCTGATTCAGAGGGCCGGGAGCCGACTACTACCCCTCCTGAAGTGTGGCTCATCAATTCAGAGGGTTGAAGTTTCCGCGGCCTACTAGGAGGCAGAGAGCTACCTGGCTGTGACAAAGATACCTGCTGATCGGTAGATCTACGAAAATCCAAAACACAATTCCGGGCAATATGGCCTGGTTGGTTACAACGCGGCAAATTATAGGGTTGACTCGCCTAGATTGGTTAAAAGCATGCTGTGACTGTAATTGCTGTAGACCATGGGTGAGCAGATTTAGCTGCTCTTGTTGGGCCTCTCAACATCTCTTTCAATTCTGACAATTCAGACTGATTCTCTCGACCACGGGAGGGTAAACTATGCCCTTGGACTCTATACTGAGTAGCAAGAGATGGAACAGAGTGACTTCTTTCCCGTGTATCATGGCGAGAACCCTCATCAACCCACCTAATTGCCTCTTTCCTTACATCCAAAATTGTAGACTGTGGATGGAGCCGGACATGGCGCTTAAGCTCACGACATAAGCTATTATCGATCACGTGTTCTACAAACTGATCCCTAAGTAAAATAGAGGAGTTAGGCACACCATCCGGAGCGCATTGTACTACCTTCTCCATCAAAGCAAAAAGGGCATGTGAGAAGTCTTGCAAGGACTCCCCTCTTCCTGTTTACGGGAGAAAAACTGCTTCTGAAGAGAAATATAGGAGCGTGCACACCCATATAACTCCTTTAATACAGAAAACACCTTTTCAGGATCCTCCCTCTCTTCCCTTGATCTAAACTTCAGTTCGCTTCTGGCAGATCCCCCTAGATGGTCAAGAATAAAAAGAGCTTCCTCCCTTGCTGATAAATTTCGAGCCCTTAAATTACTCTTAATCTCCTCTACCCATTCAAAAACCTCCTCGTCATCCCTTCCACTGAAACATGGGACATCGTCTCTCTCTAGGCACAAGAATGACACGCTCTGCCATGGGCCTGGGGGCCTCCACCACACCAGAAACGCGAACGGGTGTATCCGCGACAGGACTAATACTAACCGAGGGCCCTGCTGCAGAACTAGCTTGACGCTGTAACTGCTCATTCTCTGACTGCAAGGACTGAACCTGTCTTCGCAACTCTTCCAACTCGCCCTCCATTTGAAAAATGCAAAAAAGAAGAACAAAACAAAAAAACTGCAAAACGTACTCACGAGTAATGAGCTTCCGTTGTTCACTGCCCGCTGCTGCTTTGCCGCTGTAGAGTAAACTCCAAAAACACACAGACACACAAAACAAAACAAAAATTCAAACACATACAACAAAGCACCCCAAGATTAAGTACACACCTCTGCTTGAAAACAATACCCTGCCGGCTACGCCAAATGTGAGCGGAGGCTAATACCACCTCAGGGGTAAATGTGTTTTGTTTTGTTTTTGGGTTTGTTTGTTTTTTTACACTCCCAACTACAGGGTTTCCAAACAAATGGAAAAGACAAGCAGAGCTGTATACAATCTTTATTTGATGCTCAAAGAGATAAAAAAGATATAAATATATAATACAATCACACTAGTCACAGAAACAACACAACTTTATAGCTTCATTCACACAAAATAGATAAATAAATCCTAATGGTACACGCGGTCACCTGAAAATCGGATCTTGGACACGACAGTCAATTTCAATATCCCATGGGATGAATTAACATTTGAAAGTGAAAAAGGAAAAAAAGAAAACCAAAGTCAAACCACATCAAATCACACAGTCATGTAATTAGATAACCAAAACCCACACAATAAGCAAATAAATCAAATAAATCCTCCCAATTCCCACAGTAGTCCTTGATGGTACCAGGGATTGACGTCAAACAGGATCACAAGAACCCAATTCACAAGCAACCACAAATCAAAGAAAAATACAAAGAAATCAAATTATAACAAAAATATATTCAAGAAAATAATTAAACAAAGCAATAACAAAAAGTTTCTCAGAAAAGAAAATACAATGAAATCAAATTATAATGAAAGTATCAGATTCAAAAAAAATATATATAATTATACCAAACAATACAACAAAGAATTGAAATGCAAAAAGAAAATACAATCCAATCAACCAATACAACAAAATTAATCCATACCAAATAATCTCAACGCACGCACGCACACACACACACATAACCAAGTTTACACCTAATTCACTCAAACACGCGCTTGTATCAGCACACACTTAAAGACTCATCCACGTACAACCGTGCGCTCGCATCAACACACACATATACACGCACATAAAACCCTGCGCACGGGTGCGTCTATCACAATACTCTCCGTGAGACTTGGGCGTACACTGTCTCCAGCCTCAACAGAACAACACCACTGGTCGCCGCAGCGAGCCGCCACGCAGCAGCAAAACAGCAGCAGGCAGATGTCTGATAAAATAAGTACCCAATTTAGTCATTAACCCCACATACACTAAAATGACGTATTTGGTTTAAAAAAACAACTCTCAAAGTAATAAATAACTTACCTGCAGCACAATTGACTGGCCCTCGGTACGATCAGTAAGAACGGTGAGCAACCACCAGTGCGGCCGTGTTTACACTACATAAACGAGCAATCATTAGAACAGACACTACTACCGAACAGAACATCAACGCAGTAGCGTACCTTGAAATGTTTATGAAGTTGGACATTCGCAGGCCCACGGCAAGAGTCGGAAGAAGTGAATTTCCCACTTATGCAGTCTACTATCTTGCTCAATGCTTAACGCATATTAGGGAGCTTCTGTTTGCGACATCGATGACGCCGCCTGCACACCATGCCAGAGAGAAAAACGGAAATAAAGGTAAATCTCTGCGTCTTTTAAAGGGGCCGGGAGCTTCCGTGTTCTTAAAGGGGCCATGTGCTTCCGCCTCAAAGGGTCACCCCATTACATATGTATATATATATATATATATTATATGGGGGGAAAATGTGTTTAAATATCGGTATCAGCCAAAATGAGTTTGCAAATATCAGCATATCAAATATCGGCCAAAATCCAATAATTTGCATCCCTACAAAGTGTATCACACTGCATTTTCGCTGAAATGGACCTTTTCACTTGCACATTGCTTGCTTTGTTTATAAGAGTTTTCCTTTACACAGCAGATGTTTGTTTAATTATGGCACAATATTAATTCCATTGAATAACCCCTATTTAAAAAAACAGTGGCGTGTTCCTGCAGTAACTTTCAGATTCATTTTAAGCATAATTTCTGCCTGTGGTGAAGAGTAACTGAAAAGATTGTCTCTGATTATTTTTGTTTGTTTATTACAGACTACTTCCAAAATCGTGTTTCCACATCTGAGATGAAGGCAGTGAAAAGAACGAAGTGGAATGAGAATTAGCTCTTCAAAAAACTAGGGATGCACCGATACCGGTATCGGGTATCGGCCTCGATACCACATTTTTTAAAGTACTCGTACTCGTTAAAAGTCCCCCGATACCGGGACTCGATACCACGGTCTGAGAAATGGGTTAACCACAGGCGCCGAGTGCCCGCCCCCAGGCCCCGGCTGCAGCTCAGAGCGGGGAGGAGGCGAGACGAGACCTGTCAGCCGCGTGGGACCAAGTCGGTACTAAAAAATGTAAACGTCACGGTACCAAGTCCCGGTGGTACCGAATACCTGATCAAACCCAGTTCCGTTTGCACATGCATGCACGAAGGGCGTGAAGTTGCGTCATCATCATGAAAGCGCTGAGACATGGCGGCCGGCGGCGCTGCTGATGTGTGTCTGTGTATATTAAACTGCAAAACGACTGTTTAAATATAAAACCTGCATGTTCTGCTTGTCTCTGTGTGAATGAACAGTGCTGACGCGCGGTTTCATTTAACGTTAGCTACCTCTCACACACACTGAAGCTCTGAAGTGACGCTCGCGCTGTTCTCCGTCTCTGCTGCCTCACGATATGATGACATGATTCATGATTTCATCTCCGAGAGTCACTTCATGAGTAACGGTAGGTATTTTACCGTTTCATTTGAGAAAAACGATCGTCATATCATTTCTTTTACTAGGTGTTTCTCAATGTCAAGGATACTTCCCTTTGACATTGAGAAACGCCCAGTGTCTATGTGTCAGACACGCACAGAAACTCAAAGGTCTTCACGGCAACCCGTCAAAATAAAAGTTTGGTAAGAAATTGACAGAAATAATTATATTAGGCTACTGTACAATAGATTTAACTACGTCTCTATTAATCAAAATTGCTACTACTAATAATGTGTGCATAAGGTTGCTTTTTCTCTTGATTTTTTATAAGCAATATTTCTCAATATCATCAATATTTTCGTATAAACAGCATGTAGCCTTCAATGCTTTCATAAATGTACCATCATAAATAATAGTCATTGAATTGAATTTTTTTTATTTAACTATTTGGAAAAAAAGAAAGAAAAAAAAAGAATATATATATATATATATATATATATAATAATAAATAAAATATAATTAAATAAATTGGAAAAATAGTTAAAACTGATTTTAAATCATGTTTTTTTTATTAAGTACTCTGGTATCGGTATCGGCGAATACCTAAATGCAAGTACTTCGCACTCGTACCGTTTTCCAAAAAGTGGTAATCGGTGCATCTCTGACAAAAACACAACTTATCTGAATAATGTGGGGTAAGAAGTATGCATGATTTGTAATAAACACTTTAAATACATTGTCTAACTCTCAGCCTGTTATTTGAAAATACAATAAAAAGTAAATTACATTATTTGTTGCATTGCAGTTTGAGAAATTCCCTGTTTTGTACCTTAATTCATTATTGCAGATGTGTGAAAACTTATTTGGGATTTTCTGGTTGTATTTCAATGGTATTGTACAGCATTTTATTAGTATTGGATTTCAGTAGTATTGTACTTTAGTCGAATCATATGTATTGCAGTGCCACCGCAGCTATATTGCAGTATTATTGCAGCACTACCACAGTTATGTTGCAGTACTACCGCAGTTATATTGCAGTATTACCGCAATTATATTGCAGTATTATTGTAGTACTACTGCAGTTATATTGTGGTACTACGGCAGTTATATTGCAGTATTATTGTAATACTACTGCATTTATATTGCAGTATTAAATGAAGTACTATGGCGCTTATATTGCAGTACTAACCACAGTTATATTGCAGTATTTGTCACGGTGACTGCATAGAGTGGCACTACATTTCCCAGAATCCCTCGTCACCAATCACCTGCACCTGTTTCCAATCCGCACTCTATTGTCTCAGCCAGCATAAAAACTCCTGCTTCACAGTCATTCCCTGGTCAAGCCTCCAACAGGAAGGGACCAACAGGAAGAGACCAACAGGAAGAGACCAACAACTCGTTCTCTCTGCTTCCTTCCCGAATCATCACCTGCCTAGAACGTAAAGTATACTCACCTGAAATCCACTAACCAGTGTGTTCCTGTTCCGATGTTCTCAGATTCGTCGTCCTCTGGTTCCTGTTTCCTGAGTCCTGGATCCAGTGTTGAGTCCCGTTCTCCTCCGTGATGATCTGAAAAAGAGAAGCAAGTCGAGTATTACTTGAAGCTGGTTAATTCGCCCTCTAAAGCACCAAAGGAATCTACTCACGTGGAATTCCTCTCTGGGTCTCGTCTACCCACCAACGATCTATAAGAGGGAAGACGTGAGAGTCAGCGCAAGTATCCACAGTCACGAAATTCCTTATCAAGAGGATTCACTCACCTGGAAAACTCCTGCCACGAATCCTCTTCACAAGCACCATTGAGCACCTGAAAACCTGAACTCTTACCTGTTCTTTTAAATAAAGAAAAGTGTATATTCATCACTTACCTCTGTGTTCGCGTCTGAATCCTGACAGTATTATTGTAGTACTACTGCATTTATATTGCAGTATTAATGTAGTACTGACGGCACTTACATTGCAGTAGTACTACCACAGTTAAATTGCAGTATTACTACTGCAGTTACACTCACCGGCCACTTTATTAGGTACCCCATGCTGAGTAACGGGTTGACCCCCTTTTGCCTTCAGAACTGCCTCAATTCTCGTGGCATAGATTCAACAAGGTGCTGGAAGCATTCCTCAGGGAGTTTGGTCCATATAGACATGATCGCATCACACAGTTGCCGCAGATTTGTCAGCTGCACATCCATGATGCGAAATCTCCTGTTCCACTCACATCCCAAAGATGCTCTATTGGATTGAGATCTGGTGACTGTGGAGGCCATTTGAGGAACAGCGAACTCATTGTCATGTTCAAGAAACCAGTCTGAGATGATCTCCAGCTTTATGACATGGCGCATTATCCTGCTGAAAGTAGCCATCAGAAGTTGGGTACATTGTGGTCATAAAGGGATGGACATGGTCAGCAACAATACTCAGGTAGGCTGTGGCGTTGCAATCGATGCTCAATTGGTACCAAGGGGCCCAAAGAGTGCCAAGAAAATATTCCCCACACCATGACACCACCACCACCAGCCTGAACCGTTGATACAAGGCAGGATGGATCCATGCTTTCATGTTGTAGACGCCAAATTCTGACCCTACCATCCGAATGTCGCAGCAGAAATCGAAGACTCATCAGACCAGGCAACGTTTTTCCAATCTTCTATTGTCCAATTTCGATGAGCTTGTGCAAATTGTAGCCTCAGTTTCCTGTTCTTAGCTGAAAGGAGTGGCACCCGGTGTGGTCTTCTGCTTCTGTAGCCCATCTGCCTCAAAGTTCGACGTACTGTGCGTTCAGAGATGCTCTTCTGCCCACCTTGGTTGTAACGGGTGGTTATTTGAGTCACTGTTGCCCTTCTCATCAGCTCTGAACCAGTCTGGCCATTCTCCTCTGACCTCTGGCATCAACAAGGCATTTCCGCCCACAGAACTGCCGCTCACTGGATGTTTTTCTCTTTTTGGACCATTCTCTGTAAACCCTAGAGATGGTTGTGCGTGAAAATCCCAGTAGATTAGCAGTTTCTGAAATACTCATACCAGCCCTTCTGGCACCAACAATCATGCCACGTTCAAAGTCACTCAAATCACCTTTCTTCCCCATACTGATGTCGTGTTTGAACTGCAGGAGATTGTCTTGACCATGTCTACATGCCTAAATGCACTGAGTTGCCGCCATGTGATTAGCTGCTTAGAAATTAAGTGTTAACGAGCAGTTGGACAGGTGTACCTAATAAAGTGGCCGGTGAGTGTATATTTGCAGTACTACTGCAGTTTTATTGTAGTACTACCACAGTTATATTGCAGTATTATTGTAGTACTACTGCAGTTATATTGCAGTACTACCACAGTTATATTGCAGTATTATTGTTATACTACCGCAGTTATGTTGCAGTTCTACTGCAGTTGTACGCCAATATACTGCAATAATGCAGTTTTTTCGTGTCCAAAAAACTGCATTTTCTACATGCAGTATTACTTCTAAAAAACTGCAGTCATTTTTTGTAAGGGCAGACTCATACAAATATACCATTTTTCATGTGGTTGGTAACCACCTGCATTTAAAGTCAAGTTCAAATGTTGTTTTTTTATGTTTAACAGTCCTTTCCATTTATTATTTTGACATTATATCATAAATTGTTAAAAAAAATAATAATAATATCTGTGCCCCCTTTTGTCCACATGTATATTTTTTCGATACTATCCTAGATTGACATCAGAGTGACATCAGGCCCTGACCACCATTCTTCATCTGGCCAAACACAGTGAGAGAAAGGTTCTGCCATTTACTATGTGGCCAGCTGAGAGAGATGCTGCATGTGCACCTGAATAAAAACTTAAAACTTTTCTTTTTTTAAATTTTTTCTTTCAAACAAGATAAAAACATGGGTATCACTTGCAATATGGAAAAGACAAATTAATATGGTATTTCCAATTTGTGCGCTGCTTTAAATGTGCTCTACTGCGATTTTTAGCGGCCACTATTGGGGATGTTTCAGAATGCAACAAGAGCGCTCGTGCTTGTGTGCGTGATCTATCTCAAGAGCGAGCATTCACTACACAGCCACACGGAGACTTTCATTACACAACATGCTGTAAAAACTAATGTAAACTCCCACTGCAGGTACAATAATAGCCTACATTTATCAGCTTGACTTTGAGCTAATGTTGTGGATTATGACTTTGAGCTATAATGTTGTTGAGCTAATGTTGTGGATTGTGTAACAGTTGTGGATGAGTGAGGTTAGTCAGTAGATCTAGTAAATAAAATAAGCTTATATCTAAAGCACCGACTTTCTGCTATCCTGGAACATTCTTTTGTATTCATGTCATGTTTCATGTAGAGTTTACCTTGCTATTGCACTAGAGTTTACTATGTTGATCCGCGTTTCCGTCCAGAGTCGATCAGATTCACGTTTTGCCTGACGAGCTTGAGCAGATAAAACTTTTTTTGTTTTTTATATTTATGTGGAGTTTGTGTTGGAGTCTGTGTTGTGCTGGAGGCAGGACGTTTTGGGGAGTTATCAGACTCCGTGTCGTCAGCTGAAGTGCCGTTGGTCGCATCTCGCATGTTTGACTGTAGGATAGAGAGGCTAGAGCTAGGCTCGGGAGCGCGCATGCACTGTCACATCTGATGGATTTCGCAGGAAATCGTACCCGGAGACCTCACATATAAATATGAATATTGGCCTTCAGAGGTAATAGCAAAACCCGAAAAGTGGATCATTGCAATGTGTGATTACAACCCCTTCAAACACAGGCAATAAAAAGGATTCATTTTATAAAATAAGTTACATAGAGAACCTTTAAGCAACATCAGGTGGAAGTTTGGGTTGTGGAATTATCTTATAATGATTAGTAACTAGTGCGCATGAACATCCTACAAACAAACAAAAAAAACCTAACTTGAATATTTTAGCCATTTTTTAGCACTGTGTCATCAGAAGCAGTAGACACTGGGTCATCTTGATTGTTCTCCTTCTTCATCATCACACATATCTTCAGTAATGTCCCTAAGAAAAATGTTGTGGTAATGTTGAAACACTTCATGCATCACTAAATATAAGATTGCTATGACTGATTGATTAAGTCCAAGTAAGTTATGTAAATTTCATTCATGAGGTGAAACCTTTAATTAACACTGTAGAAAACACACAAAGTGAAAATATTTTCATGGCTAGAGTTCATTAAGGGAAAATATTCCACATAAGTTTACATAGTAGCGAGGAAATCTGTAACGTCAGCTGACTTAGCAAGCTAGTTTCTAGCACATTTTATTACAATACTTACTTTCTTTTACGTCTTCTCTTTGTTCTTTCTGGAATGGGTGCTTCGTCGTCCACGTAGGTACCTTTTGTAACGTACTGGATCCATATCTACTGTTTTTCTATGCGTCTCTATTTCCTTCACGTTATTTTACTGGCAAACATTTCTCCTCTCTGCCACCAATCGGCCACAGTCACTACATCGTCGCACAGTGACGTCATCTGCATGAAGCTTGACTTAACGTCATCTGAACTTTCGCAGCGTGAAAGATAGCAGGCTGGCAGTGAAAATGGCGACATCGCTGGAGATCCGTTATGTTTTACTTGAATGGACTGAGGGTGAGGATAGAGGGGCCCATAGTATTTTGGCCATCGACTGTGTCCGGAATTTTTCTGTTGAAGACTTTCTCAAAAGGCCAGATTCAGAAAAAATGAGAAGCTGGTGGAATGGCCAAAGGGCCGAAAACCCTGGCCGATGCATTGAGCCAGAATCATTGATGTGGCAAGTAATTTATGCTAATCGTAATTTACACGCTAACTTTTCCTGACTTGTTCTATGTAGTTACATACCACATTTAATGGTTTTGCTTGCACTTAAAGAAGTTTAAAATGGATCTTACTTGGTACCTTTTATAAATTACAGAGATATACCCAAGTGCCAACAGGATCTTGACACACAGTTTATTAACCCCTTAACGTTACTCGTCAATCGCCGGTGATTCCAGATTATACCTGTTCTACCTTTATAACTCATTTAAACATAACACACTTACCTTATTTAGACAAACTCAAAATAATTAGAAATATTTAATACTCCAGCTTCGATATTTGACCACTGTTTATGATTTAAACTGGTTTGCAGTGACGTTAATTTTTTAGTTTATGCCAGGAGTGCTAAATAAAAAATCTGCAAAATCGTCACTCATAAAGCATTCATTCACATCTTCTCCGTTTTATTTGATATCATACATGATTTGACAAATGTTTGCAGTTCCTGATAACATTTCAATTTTATTACACCAGAATTTGAAAAAACTCTCCAAATTAAACTGTGTGAGATCGAGATGGAGAAAGACTGCACACAGCAGGGGCAAACAAAACGTCCTCACATCCCGAACTCAAAGTACTGTGAGCAGCAGGGGCAGCCTGAGAAGGCAACAAAGAAAAAGGTAACCTACTCCACCAATTGTTGCTTTACTTAAAGTTATCTTCCCCCTCTATCTCTTTTTTCTTAATGTATATAGGTTTGTAATTGTGTCGTCTATGATGATTTCATGTGCTTTGTTGACAAGATATATGTGTAAGGTGGTGTAACACAAGATTTTTCACTTTGAAATTAATTTTTGATATGTTTTAGCTTACCTCAAGGACATCCAAGATATAGGTTTCTTTGTCTCTACAGTATTTTCAATTTTGATATTTTTTGGTCAAATCATTGTTGTATATCAGTCGTATAATGCAGGTCTATGGTCACCACCTCAAAGAGCATGCACAGAGAAGTCCAAATTAAACATGATTTAAGTGACTTGTAAATGTAAGTACACACGGCCTAAGACACGAAACGAGCGGTTTGTGTGAGAAAACGAACAGTATTGATATATTTTTTACCTCTTGTTAACAGCCATGTCCAGCTGATCTGAATCAGATGTCCAACTGAATTGAACTGAACCATGTCCAACGTTCCGCGCGCGTGATCTCGTGCGCACTCTACGTCACTCATTGTTTACACAGAGATTTCGGAAATTTTACCGGTTCAGTTAGAGATCTGACACAAAACGTGGACCTCTTTGCTCATGCTCTTTGACGTGGACCCCATTATATGACTGACACACAACAACGGTTCGACCGAAAAGATGTCAAAATTGAAAATACTGTGGAAACAAAGACACCTACATCTTGGATGCCCTTGAAGTAAGCTAAAACATATCAACAATTAATTTCAAAGTGAACTATCCCTTTAATAAGAGTTGGGCTAAAAGTCAGTCTCTCTTGTCTCTCAAGGTTGACAATAAAATGGGAGTAGCTTCCAAATACAAGCACCAGGAGGGTGAGAAGCAGGTGGAGGGTCATGACAGACTTTCAAAGGACAAGGTACACCATCAGTCTGCATCCTGTGTGTGTGTTGTTACATTACAATACATTCATGATTAGTAAGATTTTTGAGGGGATAAGGGAATCTTATTTGTATAGCTTTTCATAAGACAGAAGTCACACCCAAAGTGCTTCACACATGGAAAGGAAGGGGGTTCATTCACTCCATGCTGATGGTGGTAAGCTACATTTGTAGCCACAGTTTCCCCTGGGGTAGACTGACAGAAGCGAGGCTGCTCGCATCTGCGCCAGCTTTCCCTCTGACCACCACCAACCATTCACACATAGGGATTGGGTGAAGTGTCTTGCCCAAGGACCAACAAATTGTTTTTTTACAGCAGCTGTTACAAGGTATGAAACCAGCACAATAGTGAACTGTGTCCTCTGTTTCTCTCTCCCTCCGTAGGTTGACGTGAAAAAGAGATGTTCTTCTAAATACAATGAGGATGAGGAGGAGATGGCGGGGGAGGAGGAGGAGAAGGAGGAGGATGAGGTCTGTTGTGACAGACCTTCAAAGAACAAGGTACACAACCAGTCTGCATCCAGTGTGTAATTACATTGCAATACAGTAAAGATTTCTCTCTCCCTCCCAGCGGTCCGCCAAGGTCCGCCAAGAGGGAGGAGCATATTTGGGATGAAGAGGACATAGAGCTAGCGCCACCCTCTAAGAAAAAGGTAGCCTAAATTATGACATCCAGTGTGTGGCGTGTTACATACATACATTACATGAAGTACAAGATGTGGAAGTTTCATGTTTTAAGTAAGGAATACATCAGGAGGCTGGACAACCAGTTTACATGTAGCCAAGTAGAGGGTATTTTTGCCCTTTACTTCTTGTCACCTTCATCTTTCACCTCTCGTGAAATCCTCCCAGCTAATAAGAATCAACAATTTACAAAAGAAGTTATATAACAATTAGCTGTTGATCTTCTCTCTGTCTCTGTCTTTTTGGCAAAATAAATGTTATGTTGTTTGCTGGTGCGGTAACGTTAGTGTGGGTGCTCATATAGCCGCTGATAAGATTCAAATTAGAGTTATATTTATTTATTTGTATCTATCTGCAGCAAAAGTCATGGCCTAGAAATCACACAGTTCATGAGAATAAATTATGCTTCTCTGCCTTCAACGGCTAAAGAAAGCAATCGGCTCCAGAAAAAACCCTGGGGAATTTGTGAGAAATTTGAGACAGAAAATTGGGTAACACTTTATTTGAAGGGGTGTGCATTAGACTGTACACGCAACACTGTCATAAACATGACATAACACCTGTCATGAACATGAAGGAGTCTTTTATGAATGTTTATTATGTGTTGTCATTAAGTGTCATTCGGTTAATTATGACACTTTAAATGCAAAGTTGACATTGTTAAAAATGTCTTTGTTATGACTTGACAACTTGACATTAACAAAGACAATACAACTTGACATTAACAAATACAATAAATGTATTTGCTATGACAACTTGACATTAACCAAGACAAAAATGTTCTTGGTTATGAAATCTCATATCTACCAAGAAATCATAACCTGTTAACCTGTAATGTGTTAACATTACATTACTCTATCATATGTTATGATTGGTTTTAACTTTGGTTGTCATGACACCATTATAACTGTCATGAATATTTTACTTGTCCTCAAGTAAAATGGAACACATTGTACTAGTTATAAAGATGTCATTACTGTGGTCATTACACTGTCAAATGCTTTAAAAACAGTGTCATTAATATTTCCCCTTACCTCAAGTAAAGTGGAACATGTTGAACTAGTTATGATTTCTCTGGTTGATGTCAAGTTGTCATAATCAAAGACATTTTTGTCTTGGTTAATGTCAAGTTGTCATGTACAAAGACACTTTTGTCTTGTTTAATGTCAAGTTGTCATAACAAAGACATTTTAAAAATGTCAACTTTGCATTAAAAGTGTCATAATTTACCGAACTGACACTTAATTATAACAGTCATAAACATTCATAAAGTACCCCTTCAAGTTCATGACAGGTGTTATTTCATGTTTATGACAGTGTCATGACAGCCTTATGCACACCCCTTCAAATAAGTATTAATTTATTTTGCCTTTTTTATGTTCGGAGAAATCCTGGGTGGGGATTAATTCCCTGGCGGTGTTTCGGGTTTTGGCCATTTAAGTTTCTGCCTTTGAAGTCGCCTCTAGCCCGGCACACTCCAGAAGAGAGAGAGGTGAAGAATTGATAGGCAGGCTCTGGGGAAGTGGTGGTGTTGCACAAAGAGAGTTTTGTAAGGTGTGTTACTGCTGCATTTGGGCTGGGTTAGTGGGTAGCCTAGCGTGGGTGGCATGGCTGTCTTTAACCGTGAAGAGTTTTTAGCAAATCCCACATTAAACCAGCTCGACTATGCCCTCGGTAAGTTGATTTATGTTTTGTTGCTACTCACTTTAGTATTCCTGCCAGTAGTACTCTAGCAAAAAGAGAGATGGAGCAGAGGCTGTGGTGAAGTGGATTAGGTGGAGAAGGGAATCTCTTAGTTTGGGTGCAGGTGAGATCTCTTAGGTGGCCATGTGGTAACAGACAAGCTCAGAGCAGGTGCTAATGATCACGCCCAAAGGGAAGCAGGGTGGAGGTATGAATCCGACATTCCACTTTGCCCCCGTTTCTGTACCACACTCTGTAGAGCCCCCCTCCCTCCGCCACAAGATGCACGCCCAATGCAAGGTCGACCAGCTCGCTGGAGGTGGCAAACAAGGAGGAGCGTGAGCGGGAGTTCCAGCTGCGTAGAGACTAGAGTTACAGAGCTGAAACGCTTGGAGGCGGAAGCGGCGCTCTCAAGATGCGTGTAGTCTCGCAGTTACAAGCTTAATGCTCATCGGTGCCCCAGATTCAAGTTCCTCCTGAGATCTTGGCCGATTCATCGAACAATACAGCTCTCTGATGTAAGTAAAAACATAGCACCGGTGCTGTAGCTCTTGATTGGCCAAAGGACGTTTGGGCCATTTTGCTTCAGATGCAAGTTAACCTGGCAAAGCTCAGGAGGCTTGTGCTGTCGTTGTCAAGTGGAAGACAGTTTGTGTTTTGATAAAGTGAAAGTCGAGTTTTGCGGGTCTATGAGTTAGTGCCTGAGGTAGTGCCATGAGCTCTAGCTCCAACCCTGAATAAAAATCACCTGCCTGTAACTTTCTAGTAATCCTGATGACCTTGATTAGCTTGTTCAGGTGTGTTTGATTAGGGTTGAAGCTAAAATCTGTAGGACAGTGGCCCTCCAGGACCGAAGTTGCCCATCCCTGGCCTACCTCTTTGCAAGAGCCAGATGAATGTTTTAAACGTTCATCCCTTCTGGTTCTGTATCACTCACAGGGCAGGATGAAGATCAATCAGGTCACCATACTACGTGACACAGGTGGTTCACGGTCTTTTATTCTTTTCGATGTTTTGCCTCTAGATGCTAAGTCAGCCTGTGATGTTAGGACAGTTGTCCGAGGTATTGGTATGTGCTATGTCCCAGCCCCACTTTATCGCATTCACATTAAATCTAAGCTTGTTCTGGTTGGTTTCCTGTAGTGAAGATCATGTTTTCCTGTTTATGGAGTGCAATTCATCATGGGTAATGACATTGCAGGAGGTAGAGTGTACGCTGATCCTGAAGTTGTGGACGTACCCATTTCTGAGAGTGAACCAGATGAGTTAGTTAAAAAACACCCAACATTGTGCTCCGTCAGCGTGTTGACTAGAGCTCAATCTCAGAAAAAAGATCAGGAGGTAACTTTGTCTGACACCATGTTCCCTTCTGTTTTTTCTGAGAACAGGATGATCGATGGTGGAGAATCAGCAGAGGTGTGTGAAGTAGTGCCAGAGAGTCTTCCCACTCCTCAAGTAGCATTGATGTTGACGCGTGAAGGACTCATTGGTGCACAGAAGAGTGACCCCTCACTGGTGAAATGTTTTGCCGTAGTTGTTGCTGACCCGAGTGAGTGTAGAAAAGGTCAGTGTTTTCTGGTGGAAAACGGAGTGTTGATGCGAAGTGGTCTTCACATACAGGTACAGCAACTGATAAGATGGGTGAAGTTTTCAACATAGTTTATCAGATAGTAGTTCCGGTTGGTTGGCGTAGGTATGTGCTAGAATTAGCTCATGAACACCCATGGTCTGGTCATTTAGGCATTACAAAAAACTTATGACCGTGTTCTTAAACATTTCTTCTGGCCAGGAATGAAATCTCAGGTAACTCAGTTTTGTAACACGTGCAGTACATGTCAGGTGGTAGGAAAACCCAATCAAATTGTCCATCCAGCTCCATTACGGCCGATTCCTGCAGTGGGGGAGCCATTTGAGCATGTTTTAGTGGACTGTGTGGGTCTGTTACCAAGAACAAAAGCTGGTAAGTAGTTCTTAGTGACTATTATGTGCATGTCTACTCGCTTTCCAGAGGCAATCCCTCTGAGGAAATAACAGCACCAGCCATCACAAAAGCATTGACTAAGTTTTTTACAACGTTTGGTTTGCCCAAGATTGTTCAGACTGATCAGGGAACCAACTTCATGTCTCGAGCATTTAAACAGTCCCTGCAGTCTTTAGGAGTGTCACATTCTGTATCTAGTGCTTACCATCCAGAGTCACAGGGAGCATTAGAACGTTGGCACCAAACTCTAAAGTCAATGTTGAGAAAATACTGCTATGACACAGGAAAAGACTGGGATGAAGGTGTGCCGTTTATATTGTTTTGCCATACGGGATGCCAAACAAGAATCCCTGACATTCAGTCCGGCGGAGCTTGTGTTTGGCCACAATGTGCTTGGGCCGTTGAAAGTGCTGAAGGAGCAATTGGTGGCTGGTTCCTCCGTTAAATCTAATGTGGTAGACTTTGTTTCACAGTGTAGGGAACGTTTGCATCATGCCACTTCCTTGGCTAAGGAAGCTCTCTCCTCTTCTCAGGGTCACATGAAACAACAGTACGACAGAAACGCTGTTGAGCGTAAGTTTCAACCTGGTGACCAGGTGTTGGTGTTACTACCTGTGCCCGGTTCTTCTCTTTCTGCTCGATTCGCAGGTCCATATGTGGTGGAGAGAAAAGTCTCAGAAACCGATTATGTCATCCATACCCCTGAGCGCAGTAGGAAGAAGCGTTTGTGTCACATTAACATGTTGAAAGCTTATAGTTCCAGGGAGAATAATCAAGGGGAGCCAAGCAGCAACGTGGAAGTCGATGTTCCCAACATTTCTGCGTCTATGGTTTGTGGAGTGTCCATGGCTGCTGAAGGGGATGATGGTTTGACCGTGGTATCTGAGGGGCAACAGTGTGGTAGGTTATCTAATACAGAGTTCTTGGCTAACGTAGAGTCACAGCTTTCCTAACTCAGCGGAGAGACGTACTTGCCTTGTTTAACTCATTTCCCATGTTTTCAGTGATGTACCCTCTTCGTACCAATGTGTTACAGCATGATATTGATGTCGGCTCTGCTATTCCAATCAAGCAGCATGCTTACAGATGTCCTATTGGAAAGAGAGAGTTGATGGAAAAAAGAGGCTACTTACCTGTTAGAAAATGGTTTAGCGAAACCTAGCAGTAGCTTGTGGAGTTCGCCATGTTAGCTGACACCAAAGTCAGATGGTTCTTCTCGTTTCTGTACGGATTTCAGAAAGGTTAATGCAGTCACAGTCCCAGACTCGTTTCCATTGCCCCGTATGGAAGACTGCATAGATACCATTGGTTCTGCTGTCTTTATCACCAAGCTGGATCTTCTTAAGGATACTGGCAGGTCCCGTTGACTGATAGAGCATCTGATCTATCAGCATTTGTGACTCCAGATCACTTTCTTCAGTACACCGTGATGGCTTTTGGGATGAGAAATGGCTCATGAATACAGTGTTGGGAGGTGTACCCCAGTATAATGTGTATTTGGATGACATGGTGGTCTATTCAAATGATTGGGAAAGTCATGTGGCTAGCTTAGCAATTGTGTTTGAACGGCTTGCTAAGGCAGCCTTGATGTCTTAACCTAGCCAAATGTGATTTTGCTAGGGCTACTGTCACCTATCTAGGGAAGCAGGTAGGACAGGGACAGGTCAAACCGGTGGATGCTAAAGTGGCTGCAGTATTGGCTTATCCCGTCCCTACAAACAGACGAGAGCTTTGACGGTTCTTAGGTATGACAGGATACTACAGATGTTTTTGTAAGAACTTCTCAGTGGTAGTGGCCCCCCTTAAACTCTGTAGCCCAGTTATACCGTTTGTATGGACAAAGGAATGTGATTATGCCTTTGACGCTGCTAAGTCCCTGCTGTGCAGTGCTCCGGTATTGGCTGCGCCAAATTTTGTTCTTCCCTTTCAGCTAGAAGTGGACACAAGTGGTACTGAAGCTGGAGCTGTCTTGTTGCAAGTTGGAGAAGATGGTGTGCATCATCCTGTTTCATATTTCTCAACAAAGTTCAAGCGCCATCAACTGAACTACTCCACTATTGAGAAAGAGACGTTGGCCATGTTACTCGCATTACAGCACTTTGAGGTATATGTGTGTTCCAGCCCATCTCCTGTGACTGTGTATACTGACCACAATCCTTTAGTTTTCCTGAATCAGATGTACAATCATAACCAGCGTTTGATGCGTTGGGCTCTGATGGTTCAAGGATTTCAGCTAAACATCAAACACAAGAAGGGATCAGAAAATGTGGTTGTTGACGCTCTGTCTCGTGGGTGAGATTTATTTTTTGTGTAAGTACAACACAAGTGATACAACATTGATGAATATAAATGTGTTGGGGAAATTATATGGTGATTTTGTTAACAAAATCCATGGTTTTGGTCTTAAGGGAGGGGGTGTTATAATCCTAAGGGATATGTGTTGGGTTGGGTTGTGTTTTTTTTCTTCTTTCTTTCAGGCTGCATGTTTAGGTTCCATGAGGGAGTACCAGCAGGTGTGCCTAATCAACTGACTGAGTGTGTGGCAGCAGGTGTGCCCAATGAATACTCAGTGCCTGGAGGATAAGAAGGCTTGGGTTGGACACTGCAAGGGCAAGGTCCATGAGAGAGTACTACCAACCAGCCATTCAAAGAGAAACCTCTGTGAGCAGAGTACAACCAACCAACCAACCAACCAACCAGTCAGCCTGTGAGCAAAGTACTACTAACCAGTCAGACCAACAGAACAGAGACAAATCCAGCCAACCAGTGGGTTGATCATTGAGTTAGATCCTTATGAGTCCAGAACGGTGTCTGGGTGTTAGCCTCCTTGGTGGAGAGAGGACTGCCTAGCTGTTCATATAGTGTTTGATCTGGTTACTGCAGTTATTAAGTCTGTTTATTGTTGTCTTACATTGTTTATTGTAGTCTTACACTGTTTATTGATATCTCCTTCTAAGAGATTAGTTTTGGAGTGGTTTATATTGTCAATCTTGTAATAAATACACTTCAGTTTGCATTCTAGTCTGACTTCCTGTCCTCTTTTGCCCTGATTTTATTTTTAAATATTGTTGCACCTCCTTTCCCCTGGATTAGCCATCGGGAGGAACGTAACACAAGACTGCAGCAACAGCTAAGACCTCAGCAAAAACACAGGTGAATAACATATTATTTAAAGGATGGGTATAAACTGTGTGCTTTGTAGTAGCCCTGTGTGCCCTAATTAGTGTTATATGAGACAATCATCCTTTCCTCCTACCCCCCTTTGCTCTTACTGTCTTTTTTCCTTCCCTACTCTCCATCCAACCTCCTCCTTTCCCCTCACCCTGTCCTCCTCATTCTCTCCTTTAATAACGTTTAGGGCAATGTTTTATTTGTTTCATATCTTTATCATGAATCTGCATTTATATGTAAAAGCTTATTAGGGCCCAAGCCCTGAAAGGGCGCAGAGCCCTATTGTTTTCCTTCCGATTATTATTATTATTATTATTTTTTTTTTCTAGCGACTATTCGGGCACTTTTGGGGCCCTTAACATGCTCGAAAACTCTTGAAACTTTGCACACGGGTCAGAACCCGCGGCCATCAGAGCCGGGCTGAAGCTGGTACCCGGGCATGGCAGGGCGGCTCTGTCAGAGCCCCTGGAACGGGGTCCGAACACTTGGTCCATAACTCAAACACACTTGCATGTAATAATATGAAACTCGGTACACATGTCGATAGCATCATTTCATCTATACCTCACATTCTTACTTTTTACCCCAGCTCAACAGGAAGTCGGCTATTGAGGTTTGTTTGTAAAACACACGCAATGAACTTTTAAATACTCCTCCTAAGAGCTCTGATCCAAATTCAACGAAACTCGGTCAGCGTGAAGTCAAGACATTGAGGATGAAAGTTTGCGTGGGGATTTTTGATATCTCGAACGGTTTGGCCGTGGCGAGGAAACGAACTATGGCGAGAAACGTGAAACAGGAAGTGTGTCATAACTTCAGCATACATTAACTGATCTGGATGAAACTTCAGCAGTGCATTCGCTGTAAGAAGATGATCACATGGATGTGACTATTGTGAGTCAAAGTTATAGCGCCACCAACTGGCAGCAGGAAGTGTGTCACTTTCAAAATGCTTTGAAATCACCCTCTTATTTTTACCTGATTTGCTTCAAACTTCATCTATATAATGTAAATACACGGCAGATGAAGACCTATGAATTCTTTGTGTTAAACTAATAATCCTCTTGTGTTTCAAACACAATCTACTTAATACAGACAACTTCATTATAAAGATAAACAACAATTCCAAAAAATATATTATCATAATCTATGACAAAAAATGCTATTATAAACTAGATTAGTGGATAATACACATTGCTCTTTATATTGTTCTAAAATACATTAATGAAAAACAAGATACCAAAAATCAAAAAGATAAATAATTTTAGATATAGTCAGTTACTGTGCGTGTGAAGAACAATTATAGAGCTCTGACTCTACTCTAGTGTTGTGATCACCCGGTAGAAAGTAACATGATTAAGTTACAGCAATAAAGTCCAGAAAGATAGAAGTTTCTTTATTCAAAACCATAGACCTTTATCTACAGAACAAGTATAATAGTATTAACATTGAATCATCTTGAAGATAGTTTCATCATTGACTAACCGAACACGACGGGCTGTTTGTGTGCCTTTTGTGGGGCTTAACAATAACATAGAATAGTATACGCACAATGCAGGATTTGAATCAGCCTCGTCTGATTCGATACCCGATCCGGCAAAATTGCCAGTATCTGAGCCGATACTGATCCTGAGTATCGAATATCGGATCGGCATAACCCTAACTACTAAAATGTAAACACAAGTAGATGTAGACCTGGATGTACACCTGACCTTTCAGAAGGCTGCTCACGCATACTTTGTGATTGATTTGTGCCCTTGATGCGCACTTTTGCCGAGCCCTCACTGATGCAAGCTCTTCAGCACACTTCTTTTCGACAGTCAAAGCGGGAGTTACGTTTGTGCACAATAACCCTAAAGGCACCAGGGTGGCGGTGCCACCGGCTATATATATATATATATATATATATATATATATAAATATATCTGCGAGCAGCGATGAAGGGCCAAAGCGGCGGTACCGCCACCCCGGTGCCTTTAGGTAACTAAAGGCACCGGGGTTGCGGTGCCACCGGCTTGGGCCCGCAATCGCTGCTCGCAGCTATATTTAACTATTGGGAAGCTAAGCATAACAATCAATATGAAGCATGAAAAAGTGTCTTAAAGTTGCCAATAAATTAATTTTGTGATGTGAAATTATTTTTCAGATTGAAGTTATAAAGGGCTCTGGGGAGTTTTGCCAGGCAGAAGCATGGAAAGCAGCCCGCCTTGCCACCTCTGCTACTGCCATGGTCCGAAATCTGCTGTTGGGCATCTTTGATTTGCAAGTTTTGCTGAAAAGCAACCTGAATGGTACAAAACATGCTCCTAATCTCTTCTGTCCTTGACAAAAACACAAGTCAGTCATATTCTGTGGAATAAATTATGTTTGTGTGCCTCATTTCTCTACCTTTATTTTACCCCATTTTCATTATAATTTATAAAATATTACTTTAAGGTGGGAAGCCAACCAGAGGGGATGGTGAGCAGCTAGTCGCCCTTGACCAAGTTAAAAAGGCAGCCATTATTGAATCAGTTTACATGGAAACAAGTAATCTGATCATGACGTGCATAAACATGCACCAAGCCTTATTCAGAATAATAGCATTTTGACATTCGCAGAGCAGTCTTAATTACCCTAAAACAACTGTAGAAGTTTGTGTTTTAAGCAAATGTATTTATTATTATGATCAGCCCTTTATCCAACATGTGTCCATTCACAGCTGTACTGTAAGGACTTTGGGTTCCTGATGAAGTGCTCTTATTAGGGCCCAAGCCCTGAAAGGGCGAAGGCCCTATTGTTTTCCCTTAGAATTCTTATTATTAGGGCCCAAGCCCTGAAAGGGCGCAGAGCCCTATTGTTTTCCTTCCGATTATTTTCAGGGCCCAAGCCCTGAAAGGGCGCAGAGCCCTATTGTTTTCCTTCCGACTATTTTTTGTCAGGGCCCAAGCCCTGAAGGGCGCAGAGCCCTATTGTTCCCCTTCCGATTTTTTTTTTTTTTTTTTTCTTTTTTTTTTTTTTTTTTTTTTTTCAGCGACTATCGGGCACTTTTGGGCCCTGACATGCTCGAAACTCTTGAGACTTTGCACACGGGTCAGAACCCGGCGGCCATCAGAGCCGGGCTGAAGCTGGTACCCGGGCGTGGCAGGGCGGCTCGTCAGCGCCCCTGGAATGGGGTCCGAACACCTGGTCCATAACTCAAACACACTTGCATGTAATAATATGAAACTCGGTACACATGTCGATAGCAGAATTTCATCTATACCTCGTGTTCTTAACTTCCACCCCAGCCCAACAGGAAGTCGGCTATTGAGGTTTTTTTGTAAAACACACGCAATGAACTTTTAAATACTCCTCCTAGAGCTCTGATCCAAATTCGACGAAACTCGGTCAGCGTGAAGTCAAGACATTGAGGATGAAAGTTTGTGTGGGGATTTTTGATATCTCGAACGGTTTGGCCGTGGCGAGGAAAACGAAACTATGGCGAAAAACGTGAAACAGGAAGTGTGTCATAACTTCAGCATACATTAACTGATCTGGATGAAACTTCAGCAGTGCGTTCGCTGTAAGAGGACGATCACATGGATGTGACTATTGTGAGTCAAAGTTATAGCGCCACCAACTGGCAGCAGGAAGTGTGTCACTTTCAAAATGCTTTGAAATCACCCTCTTATTTTTACCCCGATTCTGCTTCAAACTTCATCTGTATAATGTAAATACACGGCAGATGAAGACCTATGAATGGATTCTTGATATCTTTGAAACTGTTGCCGTGGCGACGCATCAAACTTTACCATTCTTTTAGGATGCATTCTTTTAGGGATTCGAACATTTGTCCATAAATCAAACACACGTGCATGGATTAAGTATGAAACTCGGTACACTCATAGATCACATCAGGCCAAACAACTTTCGTGCTCTAAGTTTTACGACAGTTCAAACGGAAGTCGGGAATTATGTTTTTTTTTTAGATAAATGTCCTGAGAAAAACATAGCAAATTACAACCCATGCTGTTACCAATCACCACCAAACTCGGTGTGCATGAAGTCAAGACATTGAGGATGCTAAATTCCGGACGGATTTTGTGATATCTCTGAACGGTTTGGCCGTGGCGGAATTTTTTGACTAAAAAGGACACATAAAGTGTGTTATAACTTGGTTAGTTTTACTGACAGTTACAAAACTTGCCGTGTATATTGTTCTATTCAAGCCAAACAACTTTCTAATTAACAATAATAAGCTCAAACCCAGAGAAAGTCAGATATTGTAGTTTGAATATGATCATGCTCTTTCTGAGCCTAGAGTCTTTCTTGCAGTCTCTTGACACACAGTCGTGTGTGTGTGTGTGTGTAGGGGGAGGGGGCTTAATCATTTCACTGTGTGTCTGGCCTGCTAAAGTAAATACATTTCTTAAGCCTGGTATTTTTTAAATAAGTTTTTATTTTTATTTTTTTATAAGTAAAGGCATATAACCTGTTTAATTGTAGTGCATTGACAATAGTTTTATATAATTAGTGTATTAATTAAATTAACTTGGTCCATAAATCAAAAAGAAGTAAATAAATCAAAGGAAGTGTGTTAAAACTTCTGCATACATTAACTGATCTTGATGAAACTTCAGCAGTGTGTTCGTTGTAAGAGGTCGATCACATGGATGTGACTGTTGTGAGTCAAATATATAGCGCCACCAACTGGAAGCAGAAAGTGTTTCACTTTCAAAATGCTTTGAAATCAGCACTCTTACTTTTACCCAATTTGCTTCAAACTTCATCTGATAATGTCAACACACGCCAGATGAAGAGCTGTGAAAGCATTATTCAATATCTAAGATAATGTTGCCATAGCAACGCATCAAACTTTAACATTCCTTTTTTTTGATGATTTTGAGTCTCTTAGCGGCTTTTGGGGCCCTTAATGGGTTTGAAAACTCTTGAAACTTTGCACACAGGTCAGATCCCACAGCCATGCAGAGCCGGGCTGAGATGGTACCCGGGGTGTGGCAAGGGGGCTAGACAGCGCCCCCTGGAACGGGGTCCAAAAACTTGGTCCATAAATCAAACACGCTTGCATGTAATAATATGAAACTCAGTACACATGTTGACTCCATCGTTTCATATATTCATATATTCTCCTCAAGCCGGACAACTTTCTATAATTTACACTCATGAGCTAGGACCCACAGAAAGTCAGATATTTTGGTTTGAAAATGTTGAGTGTCTCTCTGAGCCTACACTTCTGTATGGCAAGCCCTTTTAACATTTAAAAGCTAAGTTTGACTATTCGTAATTAACATTGTAGATATCAATAACGTCCTTCTAGTCGTAATTACATTTTGGATAGTTTGTATCATCATTTAAGATATCTGTAACGTAATTGTGACTAGTCGAAACGACAGATAGAGTATGGCAAGCCGCTTTAACATTTAATCATTTTAACCTACTAGTCTCTATTTTCATGCTACTAGTACTTATTTTTTAAGATACTAGTATCTATTCCATTAAGTACTAGTACTTATTCATTAGCTACTAGTGCTTATTCTTTAGATACTAGTGCCTTTTCTTTAGATACTAGTGTTTATTCTTTAGGTACTAGTACCTTTTTAAAGATACTAGTACTTATTCATTAGAAACTAGTCCTTATTTATTAGATACTAGTACTTATTCATTAGATGCTAGTCCTTATTCATTACATACCAATGCTTATTAATTAGTTACTAGTACTTATTCATTAGATGCTAGTACCTATTAAATAGATACTAGTACTTATTCATTAGACACTAGTACTCACTTTCAATGGTGACTAGTAACTATTCTTTTGTTACTAGTCACATTTTTTCCAGTGACTTCTATGGTGATCTGTCATTCAGATATCAACTATTCAGTTCTGACTAGTATGTTAGTATGTATTCCAATTGTGGAATACATACTAGTATGTATTCCAAAGCAGGGGTTACGCTTTTGCACGTCGTGCAGAATAACCCTAAAGGCACCAAGGTGGCGGTGCCACCGGCTTTGTATATATATATATATATATATATATATATATATATATATATATATATATATATATATATATGTCATAAATATAGCTGCGAGCAGCGATGGAGGGCCAAAGCCGGCGGGCACGCCATCCCGGTGCCTTTAGGCACCGGGGTTGCGGTGCCACCGGCTTGGGCCCGCAGTCGACTGCTCGCAGCTATATTTTTTTTATTTTTATTTTTTTATTTTTTTATTTTTATTTTCTAGCGACCTATTCGGGCACTTTTTGGGCCCTTAACATGCTCGAAAACTCTTGAAACTGTGCACACGGGTCAGAACCCGCGGCCATCAGAGCCGGGCTGAAGCTGGTACCCGGGCGTGGCAGGGCGGCTCGTCAGCGCCCCTGGAAGGGGGTCCGAACACCTGGTCCATAACTCAAACACACTTGCATGTAATAATATGAAACTTCGGTACACATGTCGATAGCAGAATTTCATCTATACCTTCGCGTTCTTACTTTTTACCCCAGCCCAACAGGAAGTCGGCTATTGAGGTTTTTTTGTAAAACACACGCAATGAACTTTTAAATACTCCTCCTAGAGCTCTGATCCAAATTCGACGAAACTCGGTCAGCGTGAAGTCAAGACATTGAGGATGAAAGTTTGCGTGGGGATTTTTGATATTCTCGAACGGTTTGGCCGTGGAGAGGAAACGAAACTATGGCGAGAAACGTGAAACAGGAAGTGTGTCATAACTTCAGCATACATTAACTGATCTGGATGAAACTTCAGCAGTGCGTTCGCTGTAAGAGGACGATCACATGGATGTGACTATTGTGAGTCAAAGTTATAGCGCCACCAACTGGCAGCAGGAAGTGTGTCACTTTCAAAATGCTTTGAAATCACCCTCTTATTTTTACCCGATTTGCTTCAAACTTCATCTGTATAATGTAAATACACGGCAGATGAAGACCTATGAATGGATTCTTGATATCTTTGAAACTGTTGCCGTGGCGACGCATCAAACTTTACCATTCTTTTAGGATGCATTCTTTTAGGGATTCGAACATTTGTCCATAAATCAAACACACGTGCATGGATTAATATGAAACTCGGTACACTCATAGATCACATCAGGCCAAACAACTTTCGTGCTCTAAGTTTTACGACAGTTCGAACGGAAGTCGGGAATTATGTTTTTTTTTTTAAATAAATGTCCTAGAAAAACATCAAATTACAACCCATGCTGTTACCAATCACCACCAAACTCGGTATGCATGAAGTCAAGACATTGAGGATGCTAAATTACGGACGGATTTGTGATATCTCGAACGGTTTGGCCGTGGCGGATTTTTTTGACTAAAAAAGGACACATAAAGTGTGTTATAACTTGGTTAGTTTTACTGACAGTTACAAAACTTGCCGTGTATATTGTTCTATTCAAGCCAAACAACTTTCTAATTAACAATAATAAGCTCAAACCCACAGAAAGTCAGATATTGTAGTTTGAATATGATCATGCTCTTTCTGAGCCTGAGTCTTTCTCTGAGTCTCCTACACACAGTCTGTGTGTGTGTGTGTGTGTGTGTGTGTGTGTGTGTGTGTGTGTGTGTGTATGTGTGTGTGTGTGTGTGTGTGTGTGTGTGTGCGTCAGCGCCCCCTGGAACGGGGTCCGAACACTTGGTCCATAACTCAAACACACTTGCATGTAATAATATGAAACTCGGTACACATGTCGATAGCATAATTTCATCTATACCTCACGTTCTTACTTTTTACCCCAGCCCAACAGGAAGTCGGCTATTGAGGTTTGTTTGTAAAACACACGCAATGAACTTTTAAATACTCCTCCTAGAGCTCTGATCCAAATTCGACGAAACTCGGTCAGCGTGAAGTCAAGACATTGAGGATGAAAGTTTGCGTGGGGATTTTTGATATCTCGAACGGTTTGGCCGTGGCGAGGAAACGAAACTATGGCGAGAAACGTGAAACAGGAAGTGTGTCATAACTTCAGCATACATTAACTGATCTGGATGAAACTTCAGCAGTGCGTTCGCTGTAAGAGGACGATCACATGGATGTGACTATTGTGAGTCAAAGTTATAGCGCCACCAACTGGCAGCAGGAAGTGTGTCACTTTCAAAATGCTTTGAAATCACCCTCTTATTTTTACCCGATTTGCTTCAAACTTCATCTGTATAATGTAAATACACGGCAGATGAAGACCTATGAATGGATTCTTGATATCTTTGAAACTGTTGCCGTGGCAACGCATCAAACTTTACCATTCTTTTAGGATGCATTCTTTTAGGGATTCGAACATTTGTCCATAAATCAAACACACGTGCATGGATTAATATGAAACTCGGTACACTCATAGATCACATCAGGCCAAACAACTTTCGTGCTCTAAGTTTTACGACAGTTCAAACGGAAGTCGGGAATTATGTTTTTTTTTAAATAAATGTCCTAGAAAAACATCAAATTACAACCCATGCTGTTACCAATCACCACCAAACTCGGTGTGCATGAAGTCAAGACATTGAGGATGCTAAATTCCGGACGGATTTTTGATATCTCGAACGGTTTGGCCGTGGCGAGGAATGATTTTTATGACTAAAAAAGGACACATAAAGTGTGTTATAACTTGGTTAGTTTTACTGACAGTTACAAAACTTGCCGTGTATATTGTTCTATTCAAGCCAAACAACTTTCTAATTAACAATAATAAGCTCAAACCAACAGAAAGTCAGATATTGTAGTTTGTAAGTAGGATTTTGTCTCAGAGAGAGACAGAGAGAGATCTCCCAGCGTGTGTGTGTGTGTCTGTGTGGGAGGGGAGGGTGGGGGCTGGTGTCTCTGTTTATGTGTGTGTGGTGTGGCTGGCTATATAGCCAGCCACACACACATGGGAGATCACACACACTTGGGAGATCAAGTAGAATTTCCATAACTCTGTGTGTTAAACTAATAATCACTCTTGTGTTTTAAACACAATCTACTTAATACAGACAACTTCATTATAAAGATAAACAACAATTCCAAAAATATATTATCATAATCTATGACAAAAAATGCTATTATAAACTAGATTAGTGGATAATACACATTGCTCTTTATATTGTTCTAAAATACATTAATGAAAAACAAGATACCAAAAATCAAAAAGATAAATTATTTTAGATATAGTCATGGCTATTATAAAATTGAGACGTGTTTTAAATGTATAGTGCCGATGTTTAATGAGGTAGCAACATATGATAGATAGGAAAGAACAAGAAAGGTAATTAATAATCTGTCATTGCGTCACTGCATTATGATATGAAAGGCTCAGTACAGTGCGGCACAAAGTGCTTATGCGCATCCTGAGCGGAGAATGATGCGCTTGAAGCCACGTGGAGTTACAGCGCGCAGCGTGTCCAGTCCGCATTGAAAGGTTCAAAGCACAAAGGAAATACATATTGATGGACAGTGGATTATACATTGTCTATCTATGCAATAGTTTATTGAGCCTTTTCTTTTAACAGTTTTAAATTTCAGTTACTGTGCGTGTGAAGAACAATTATAGAGCTCTGACTCTACTCTAGTGTTGTGATCACCCGGTAGAAGTAACACGATTAAGTTACAGCAATAAAGTCCAGAAAGATAGAGTTTCTTTATTCAAAACCATAGACCTTTATCTACAGATCAAGTATAATAGTATTAACATTGAATCATCTTGAAGATAGTTTCATCATTGACTAACCGAACACGACGGGCTGTTTGTGTGCCTTTTGTGGGGCTTAACAATAACATAGAATAGTATACGCACAATGCAGGATTTGAATCAGCCTCGTCTGATTCAGATCCTGATCCGGCAAATTGGCAATATCTGAGCCGATACTGATCCTGAGTATCGGATATCGGATTGGCGTAACCCTGTAACTACTAAAATGTAAACACAAGTAGATGTAGACCTGGATGTACACCTGACCTTTCAGAAGGCTGCTCACGCATACTTTGGTGATTGATTTGTGCCCTTGATGCGCACTTTTGCCGAGCCCTCACTGATGCAAGCTCTTCAGCACACTTCTTTTCGAACAGTCAAAGCGGAGTTACGTTTGTGCACAATAACCCTAAAGGCACCAGGGTGGCGGTGCCACCGGCTGCTACACACACACACACACACACACACACACACACACACACGCGCAGCATAGCTGCGAGCAGCGATGAAGGGCCAAGGCGGCCGGTCCCGCCACCCCGGTGCCTTTAGGTAACTAAGGCACCGGGGTTGCGGTGCCACCGGCTTGGGCCTCGTGATCGCTGCTCGCAGCTATATTTAGGGCCCAAGCCCTGAAAGGCGCAGAGCCCTATTTGTTTTCCTTCCATGATTTAGGGCCCAAGCCTGAAAGGGCGCAGAGCCCTATTGTTTTCCTTCCGATTATTTTTTTTTTTTTTTTTTTTTTTTTTTTTTTTTTCTAGCGACTATTCGGGCACTTTTGGGGCCCTTAACATGCTCGAAAACTCTTGAAACTTTGCACACGGGTCAGAACCCGCGGCCATCAGAGCCGGGCTGAAGCTGGTACCCGGGCGTGGCAGGGCGGCTCGCCAGCGCCCCTGGAATGGGGTCCGACACCTGGTCCATAACTCAAACACACTTGCATGTAATAATATGAAACTCGGTACACATGTCGATAGCAGAATTTCATCTATACCTCGCGTTCTTGCTTTTCACCCCAGCCCAACAGGAAGTCGGCTATTGAGGTTTTTTTGTAAAACACACGCAATGAACTTTTAAATACTCCTCCTAGAGCTCTGATCCAAATTCGACGAAACTCGGTCAGCGTAGAAGTCAAGACATTGAGGATGAAAGTTTGTGTGGGGATTTTTGATATCTCGAACGGTTTGGCCGTGGCGAGGAAACGAAACTATGGCGAGAAACGTGAAACAGGAAGTGTGTCATAACTTCAGCATACATTAACTGATCTGGATGAAACTTCAGCAGTGCGTTCGCTGTAAGAGGACGATCACATGGATGTGACTATTGTGAGTCAAAGTTATAGCGCCACCAACTGGCAGCAGGAAGTGTGTCACTTTCAAAATGCTTTGAAATCACCCTCTTATTTTTACCCGATTTGCTTCAAACTTCATCTGTATAATGTACATACACGGCAGATGAAGACCTATGAATGGATTCTTGATATCTTTGAAACTGTTGCCGTGGCGACGCATCAAACTTTACCATTCTTTTAGGATGCATTCTTTTAGGGATTCGAACATTTGTCCATAAATCAAACACACGTGCATGGATTAATATGAAACTCGGTACACTCATAGATCACATCAGGCCAAACAACTTTCGTGCTCTAAGTTTTACGACAGTTCAAACGGAAGTCGGGAATTATGTTTTTTTTTTTTAAATAATTGTCCTGAGAAAAACATCAAATTACAACCCATGCTGTTACCAATCACCACCAAACTCGGTGTGCATGAAGTCAAGACATTGAGGATGCTATATTCCGGACGGATTTTTGATATCTCGAACGGTTTGGCCGTGGCGGATTTTTTTGACTAAAAAAGGACACATAAAGTGTGTTATAACTTGGTTAGTTTTACTGACAGTTACAAAACTTGCCGTGTATATTGTTCTATTCAAGCCAAACAACTTTCTAATTAACAATAATAAGCTCAAACCCACAGAAAGTCAGATATTGTAGTTTGAATATGATCATGCTCTTTCTGAGCCTAGGCCTGTCACACAGTCTGTGTGTGTGTGTGATTGAGTCTTTTGACACACAGTCTCTGTGTGTGTGTGTAGGGGGAGGGGGCTTAATAATTTCACTGTGTGTCTGGCCTGCTAAAGAAATACATTTCTTAAGCCTGGTATTTTTTAAATAAGTTTTTGTTTTTATTTTTTTATAAGTAAAGACATATAACCTGTTTAATTGTAGTGCATTGACAATAGTTTTATATAATTAGTGTATTAATTAAATTAACTTGGTCCATAAATCAAAAAGAAGAAAGTGTGTTAAAACTTCTGCATACATTAACTGATCTTGATGAAACTTCAGCAGTGTGTTCGTTGTAAGAGGCCGATCACATGGATGTGACTATTGTGAGTCAAATATATAGCGCCACCAACTGGCAGCAGAAAGTGTTTCACTTGCAAAATGCTTTGAAATCACACTCTTACTTTTACCCGATTTGCTTCAAACTTCATCTGTATAATGTAAACACACGCCAGATGAAGAGCTGTGAAAGCATTATTCAATATCTAAGATAATGTTGCCATAGCAACGCATCAAACTTTAACATTCCTTTTTTTTGATGATTTTGAGTCTCTTAGCGGCTTTTGGGGCCCTTAATGGGTTTGAAAACTCTTGAAACTTTGCACACAGGTCAGATCCCACAGCCATCAGAGCCGGGAAGATGGTACCCGGGTGTGGCAAGGGGGCTAGACAGCGCCCCCTGGAACGGGGTCCAAAAACTTGGTCCATAAATCAAACACGCTTGCATGTAATAATATGAAACTCAGTACACATGTTGATCTCATCGTTTCATATATTCATATATTCTCCTCAAGCCGGACAACTTTCTAATTTACACTCATGAGCTAGGACCCACAGAAAGTCAGATATTTTGGTTTGAAAATGTTGAGTGTCTCTCTGAGCCTACACTTCTGTATGGCAAGCCCTTTTAACATTTAAAAGCTAAGTTTGACTATTCGTAATTAACATTGTAGATATCAATAACGTCTTTCTAGTCGTAATTACATTTTGGATAGTTTGTATTATCATTTAAGATATCTGTAACGTAATTGTGACTAGTCCGAAACGACAGATAGAGTATGGCAAGCCGTTTTAACATTTAATCATTTTAACCTACTAGTCTCTATTTTCATGCTACTAGTACTTATTTTTTAGATACTAGTATCTATTCCATTAAGTACTAGTACTTATTCATTAGCTACTAGTGCTTATTCTTTAGATACTAGTGCCTTTTCTTTAGATACTAGTGTTTATTCTTTAGGTACTAGTACCTTTTTAAAGATACTAGTACTTATTCATTAGACACTAGTCCTTATTTATTAGATACTAGTACTTATTCATTAGATGCTAGTCCTTATTCATTACATACCAATGCTTATTAATTAGTTACTAGTACTTATTCATTAGATGCTAGTACCTATTAAAATAGATACTAGTACTTATTCATTAGACACTAGTACTTATTTCAATGGTGACTAGTAACTATTCTTTTGTTACTAGTCACATTTTTTCCAGTGACTTCTATGGTGATCTGTCATTCAGATATCAACTATTCAGTTCTGACTAGTATGTTAGTATGTATTCCAATTGTGGAATACATACTAGTATGTATTCCAAAGCAGGGGTTACGTTTTTGCACGTCGTGCAGAATAACCCTAAAGGCACCAAGGTGGCGGTGCCACCGGCTTTATATATATATATATATATATATATATATATATATATATATATATATATATATATATATACATATATATATAGCGCTGCGAGCAGTCGACTGGAGGGCTAAAGCCGGCGGTACCGTCCATCCCGGTGCCTTTAGGCACCGGGGTTGGCGGTGCCACCGGCTTGGGCCGCGAATCGCTGCTCGCAGCTATTATTTATATATATATTTTTATTTTTTTTTTTTCTTTTTTCTAGCGACTATTCGGGCACTTTTGGGGCCCTTAACATGCTCGAAAACTCTTGAAACTTTGCACACGGGTCAGAACCCGCGGCCATCAGAGCCGGGCTGAAGCTGGTACCCGGGGCGTGGCAGGGCGGCTCGTCAGCGCCCCCTGGAATGGGGTCCGAACACCTGGTCCATAACTCAAACACACTTGCATGTAATAATATGAAACTCGGTACACATGTCGATAGCAGAATTTCATCTATACCTCGCGTCTCTAACTTTTCACCCCAGCCCAACAGGAAGTCGGCTATTGAGGTTTTTTTGTAAAACACACGCAATGAACTTTTAAATACTCCTCCTAGAGCTCTGATCCAAATTCGACGAAACTCGGTCAGCGTGAAGTCAAGACATTGAGGATGAAAGTTTGCGTGGGGATTTTTGATATCTCGAACGGTTTGGCCGTGGCGAGGAAACGAAACTATGGCGAGAAACGTGAAACAGGAAGTGTGTCATAACTTCAGCATACATTAACTGATCTGGATGAAACTTCAGCAGTGCGTTCGCTGTAAGAGGACGATCACATGGATGTGACTATTGTGAGTCAAAGTTATAGCGCCACCAACTGGCAGCAGGAAGTGTGTCACTTTCAAAATGCTTTGAAATCACCCTCTTATTTTTACCCGATTTGCTTCAAACTTCATCTGTATAATGTAAATACACGGCAGATGAAGACCTATGAATGGATTCTTGATATCTTTGAAACTGTTGCCGTGGCGACGCATCAAACTTTACCATTCTTTTAGGATGCATTCTTTTAGGGATTCGAACATTTGTCCATAAATCAAACACACGTGCATGGATTAATATGAAACTCGGTACACTCATAGATCACATCAGGCCAAACAACTTTCGTGCTCTAAGTTTTACGACAGTTCAAACGGAAGTCGGGAATTATGTTTTTTTTTTTTAATAAATGTCCTAGAAAAACATCAAATTACAACCCATGCTGTTACCAATCACCACCAAACTCGGTGTGCATGAAGTCAAGACATTGAGGATGCTAAATTCCGGACGGATTTGTGATATCTCGAACGTGTTTGGCCGTGGCGGATTTTTTTGACTAAAAAAGGACACATAAAGTGTGTTATAACTTGGTTAGTTTTACTGACAGTTACAAAACTTGCCGTGTATATTGTTCTATTCAAGCCAAACAACTTTCTAATTAACAATAATAAGCTCAAACCCACAGAAAGTCAGATATTGTAGTTTGAATATGATCATGCTCTCTCTAAGCCTTGGTCTGTCTCTTTGCCTGTGTGTGTGTGTGTGTGTGTGTGTAGGGGGAGGGGGCTTAATCATTTCACTGTGTGTCTGGCCTGCTAAAGTAAATACATTTCTTAAGCCTGGTATTTTTTAAATAAGTTTTTATTTTTATTTTTTTATAAGTAAAGGCATATAACCTGTTTAATTGTAGTGCATTGACAATAGTTTTATATAATTAGTGTATTAATTAAATTAACTTGGTCCATAAATCAAAAAAGTAAGTAAATAAATCAAAAAGGAAGTGTGTTAAAACTTCTGCATACATTAACTGATCTTGATGAAACTTCAGCAGTGTGTTCGTTGTAAGAGGCCGATCACATGGATGTGACTATTGTGAGTCAAAGGCTGCGTTTACACTTGGCATTAACATGCGATCACCGTGATCTGATCAGCATATTCAATCATTAGCCAATCAGGACATGGTGAGTTTACATTTGGTCACATTAAGTAGCCTCTGTATCGGATAGAAGAGCGGATTTTGTTTCTTATAACATTTAAATTAAATATGTTGCATGACACCAGATTAAGAGTAAAAATGATGCAAATAAAACAATGTCCCAGTTGCTTTCACTCATTCGCTTTGCAATCCCCAGTAATTAGATAAAAAAATGTTAACAAAGTTATACTTCCAGAGAGTTGATCATAGATACAAAAATAAACTGGGTTGATCATAAAAAAGTCATATCATCGATCATCTGGTTTTAAGGTTACAGCGTGTGCAGTGACCATATTGACAGAAATGGGAAGATTGGTTAACATGCAAAGACATTCGAATAAAAACATTCAACATTTAAAAAATCAGTATCACGATCATTCCTCTGGGAAAGCAGCATGCAGCTCTTATTGGAAGAGTCTCATGACCGACCTGTGAATGTACAGGCGAAATCAACCTCAGTCTGCGATAATGTTGCACAATTAAAATGAAAAATGACACACATAGTATCACGTAAAGCCTAAATTAACTGGTTTTAAAGCATAAGTGTGTTATTGTAAGATTCAAATAAGTTTTTATTTCTTGTCTAAACTGCGTCTGGCCATTATTTTCTCAACAGCCACGTGGTAAGACTGGGTGGGATCTAAATTACGTTTGCCACCTGTGAATGCAGACATCGACTGGCTGCGGTATCCCGTTCACATTACACTGCATAACCGATCACAAAGCGTCTCTTCTTCATGGACCTTCTAAACCTGGACACACGTCTAATCGGATAACATTCCTATCAGAAGCGCGTTTACACTTGTCTTTTCAATGCGTGTATGTGGACAACATTCGCTATACAGGCTGCACTGATGCCAAGTGTAAACGCAGCCAAGATATAGTGCCACCACTGGCAGCAGAAAGTGTTTCACTTTCAAAATGCTTTGAAATCACACTCTTACTTTTACCCCGATTTGCTTCAAACTTCATCTGTATAATGTAAACACACGCCAGATGAAGAGCTGTGAAAGCATTATTCAATATCTAAGATAATGTTGCCATAGCAACGCATCAAACTTTAACATTCCTTTTTTTGATGATTTTGAGTCTCTTAGCGGCCTTTGGGGCCCTTAATGGGTTTGAAAACTCTTGAAACTTTGCACACAGGTCAGATCCGACAGCCATCAGAGCCGGGCTGAAGATGGTACCCGGGTGTGGCAGGGGCTATGACAGCGCCCCCCTGGAACGGGGTGCCAAAACTTGGTCCATAAATCAAACACGCTTGCATGTAATAATATGAAACTCAGTACACTGTGTTGATCTCATCGTTTCATATATTCATATATTCTCCTCAAGCCGGACAACTTTCTAATTTACACTCATGTAAGCTAGGACCCCACAGAAAGTCAGATATTTTGGTTTGAAAAATGTTGAGTGTCTCTTGAGCCTACACTTCTGTATGGCAAGCCCTTTTAACATTTAAAAGCTAAGTTTGACTATTGGAATTAACATTGTAGATATCAACAACGTCTTTCTAGTCGTAATTACATTTTGGATAGTTTGTATTATCATTTAAGATATCTGTAACGTCACCGTGACTAGTCGAAACGACAGATAGAGAATGGCAAGCCGTTTTAACATTTAATCATTTTAACCTACTAGTCTCTATTTTCATGCTACTAGTACTTATTTTTTAGATACTAGTATCTTTTCCATTAAGTACTAGTACTTACTAGTACTTATTCATTAGATACTAGTACCTATTAAATAGATACTGAGTACTTATTCATTAGACACTAGTACTCACTTCAATGGTGACTAGTAACTATTATTTTGTTACTAGTCACATTTTTTCCATTGACTTCTATGGTGATCTGTCATTCAGATATCAACTATTCAGTTCTGACTAGTATGTTAGTATGTATTCCAATTGTGGGAATACATACTAGTATGTATTCCAAAGCAGGGGTTACGTTTCGCACGTCGTGCAGAATAACCCTAAAGGCACCAAGGTGGCGGTGCCACCGGCTTTATATATATATATACACTCACCGGACACTTTATTAGGGACCCCATGCTAGTAACGGGTTGGACCCCCTTTTGCCTTCAGAACTGCCTCAATTCTTTGTGGCATAGATTCAACAAGGTGCTGGAAGCATTCCTCAGGGAGTTTGGTCCATATTGACATGATGGCATCACACAGTTGCCGCAGATTTGTCGGCTGCACATCCATGATGCGAATCTCCCGTTCCACCACATCCCAAAGATGCTCTATTGGATTGAGATCTGGTGACTGTGGAGGCCATTTGAGTACAGCGAACTCATTGTCAAGTTCAATAAACCAGTCTGAGATGATTCCAGCTTTATGACATGGCGCATTATCCTGCTGAAAGTAGCCATCAGAAGTTGGGTACATTGTGGTCATAAAGGGATGGACATGGTCAGCAACAATACTCTGGTAGGCTGTGGCGTTGCAACGATGCTCAATTGGTACCAAGGGGCCCAAAGAGTGCCAAGAAATATTCCCCACACCATGACACCACCACCACCAGCCTGAACCGTTGATACAAGGCAGGATGGATCCATGCTTTCATGTTGTAGACGCCAAATTCTGACCCTACCATCCGAATGTCGCAGCAGAAGTCGAGACTCATCAGACCAGGCAACGTTTTTCCAATCTTCTATTGCCCAATTTCGATGAGCTTGTGCAAATTGTAGCCTCAGTTTCCTGTTCTTAGCTGAAAGGAGTGGCACCCGGTGTGGTCTTCTGCTGCTGTAGCCCATCTGCCTCAAAGTTCGACGTACTGTGCGTTCAGAGATGCTCTTCTGCCCACCTTGGTTGTAACGGGTGGTTATTTAAGTCACTGTTGCCCTTCTATCAGCTCGAACCAGTCTGGCTATTCTCCTCTGACCTCTGGCATCAACAAGGCATTTCCACCCACAGAACTGCCGCTCACTGGATGTTTTTCTTTTTCGGACCATTCTCTGTAAACCCTAGAGATGGTTGTGCGTGAAAATCCCCGTAGATTAGCAGTTTCTGAAATACTCAGACCAGCCCTTCTAGCAATACGTAACTGAACGAAGAATATCCGTAACA
>JAQIUQ010003773.1:0-22500 GCA_030378365.1 Hybognathus amarus
TCACCATAAGTGATCAGCCTCTGTCACAACTGAATATTCTGCTTCATAATTTGTAATAAAGCAGCAGGACCTATCTCTCCCTTGCAATTGTGAGGGTTTTCATGGGATTTTTGGGGACTTTTATTGTGAAATCGCTAGAAGGAAATGTGTGTGACACGATGAATAAAGCCGGAAGCGGAAGTGTGTAGTACGAGAATGGAGGACACACGTCGCGTCCTGACCTGTCTCTGCCGAAACATTCCTATTGGTTTGATTTCTGGATGTTTCTGGTGTTTGATCTATTTTTTTTCTTAATCATGTACTTCTTCATTCCCTGAATGGTGAGAATCTTATCGCATCTTTTTTCCCCTCTACAAACTTAAAGTTAACAGTCACGTGATCATAACAAGACTCACCATGGTGGTGTTGATGATGTGTGTGTATGTGTATCTTGTAATGTGAGTGTGTATGTGTAACTTATAGTGTATGTATGTATGTGTATATATATATATATATATATATATATATATATATATATATATATATATATATATATATATATATATATATATAGTATTTACAGGTAAATGGCTGACGTATAGCCATGGATTTGTACACGTATTTATTGCAATAAACTTTTGTACACAATTTAATATTCTCAATTATCATTGAAGCATGCTATGTTTACACAGTTTATGACGCATACAAAGCTGAATTAATATTAAGCTTTATAATATTTTTACTGGTGTATGAAGTTTACATTATTTTAAAAGTTAATCATCATAATCATGCCCACACCAAAATAGTTGTTTTCATGACAATAACATTTCGAAGCGTTAAGCTAGCAATGTGTGAATTTTTATGGTAAGTAGATATATATATATATATATATATATATATATATATATATATATATATATATATATATATATATATATATATATATGTGTATATATGGTTCTTGATTTGTTGATGTGGTTTTATACTTTTTGTCTTTTTACAGTGGTAGACCTGTTCACCTTTGGTCCAGCTTACCAGGAGAGCCTGAATCACTGCTTAAAATGGTTAATATGGTTGATTTCAAACATCACTTTTGTGTGAGTGGTAATCTGATACTGCAGTGAGTCAGTTATACTAAAGTTAGTTCAGACTAGTGTTGTCACGATACCAATTATCTCAGTACTACTACTGAACCAATACCACAACAAAAAACAAAAACAGGAAAAGTAATTTAGTAATATGACCCACATGGAACTTTTATTTACTAATAAAAATAAATAACTGATATTTTCACTTATTCAGTATGTGCCTGTCCTGTTGTTGAGCATTTCCTCCACTTTACTACTACTACTTTCTTCCTACTACTACTACTTCTTAAAAAAAATAATAAAAAAAATTGCAGGCCAATGTTGAGCCACTACTAGTCTATGATACAGCCGAGCCTATGGGTATTGGCAACTTAAAATGACAAAATGATAAAGCCAAATTAAACTGTTATTGACCTCAATTGCCCTCTCAAAATATTAGACAATTTCTCATTCGACTTCTATTTGAGGGCATGAGCTAAGGGTAGGAAATATGGCCATATGTCATGATATAGTTATTTATGTTATTTTATCTTTGTTCAGTCCCTCCAGGATTTCACGATTTTTTTTTTTGTGATTTTTGCGATCAAAATGAATGATTTTGTGGTGGTAATTTCCAAGAATTGTGAAAAAATTTGCGAATTTATATATAACATTTACCATAATAGTATTATGTCAGATGCACAATACATGACACAAATCACAAACAAAATGCATAAAGCTTGTTTATTCTGATCTAAATCAAATTCTCATCAAATTAACTTTTAAAACAACCTATCGGCAATTCTTCTACCTGACCTATATAAATATTAACAACAGGTGTAGTTTTATACTGTAGAACTGTGTGTAAATCAAATTCATACATTTGCAAAAAATAGGTGACATTAAAATGTATCTGTAATTCACTGACAAAAAAACAAAACTTTATCATAAACTCGTACTACAAACAAATAGAATGCAAATATTTGCCATTCTAATATATTAACATATATGCTAATCTACAAACATTTTGTGTTGCCACATTTGGCAGAGGCAATTACATTTCAATTTCAACAATGTCATCCATTTCAAGAAGACCACTCTCACTTTCTGATTGTAATAGAGAAAGACCAGAGCCCTCAAGTTACTGCTTGTTGAGGAACGCCTTCGGTCGGAGAGGACAAGTTTATATATGTTGTTGCAGCGTTCTGCATCTGCAGAGTTGGAAACTGCATCTTTGTAGCGCAGGGCCAGTTTGCTCAGTACAGGAAGCCTATCCTGCACACCTACCCAAAAGGTGTCAAGGTCTACAATCCCACTCACAGATGCTCGAAGTGCTTCTGGACCCAGCTTAGTCATGTACCTTGTCATCTCATCCTCAGGCACTGAAGAAAATCCAGGAATGGCTTTGTAGCTGTTGGGGCTGTCATCCATGAATGCCAGGCATCGTGGCTCAAAAATTCTGACCTCTTTAAGAAACTCAATGCCAGGTTGTCCATGCTGCATGTACTTACTTAGCTTTTCATCAGCATAACTGAATGCTGCTCGCACCTGATTTAAGACTTTTGTCTTGAGCTCAAGAGGCAAAAAAATTTGTGAGAAGTACTGGCTACACACCTCATCACAGAGCTCTTTGTTTGCCACAAAGTTCATCTGTAGATCTCAAGATAATCAAATACCTTTGTTGTGACAGGATGTCTGCTCTGAAAGAGGTCCAACATTTGCAGGATCACCTTGCACTTGTGTTCAGTTGGACCTGTAGGGTCTTTGCACACTCATGGTCTTCCAGCATTTTGTTCAGATTTTCCACTGAAGCTGGAGCACTGCGCCCACACACCTGAGAGAGAAAGAGAGAGGGTGGGTGACAGAGTTGGGTTCAGGGTTATTTTTTTTTATAATGTACCCACAACAATAAATAATTAACTTATAGATTTTAGGATTTTACACGTACCTGCATTTCTGCCTGCAGAAATTCCCTGTAAAAAGTGAAATGCTCAGTATGATATTGCGCTGCAGAAAACCAGGAATTCCAACGAGTATCACATGGATTTGGGGGCATTGTTGGTTTACTGCCATTCAGTTTGCCAGACAAGTAGGAGAAGTATCTTCTCTTACGACCCCCTGCCATATAAAACATCTGACTGAAGTACATCATAAAGGAGTTCAAGTCTGTGAAGGGTTTGCGAAGGCCCCTGCCAATCAAATTCATAATGTGTGCCATGCAGGTAATATGAATGGAATGAGGAAAAAGGGACTTCAATGCTTCTCTGTATGCTTTCAGCATGTATGCTGCATTGTCTGTATCAAAAACAATGACATCTTCATTGGCAATGTCGTACTCTTGAAGAGTTTTGACAACAGCCATCGAAACAGTGGATCAATATGTTTAATACACATCTTCCCTCCACATCTGGAGTTTCATCAAAGATGACAGCAACTGGCTTCCCTGAAAGTTTTTCTTTTAGTCGTTCCTTCTCCTGTCTGTACACTTCTCCCAGGTATTTCTCTTGGAGCTGGTGGGACTTGGGATGCTTCCACCATTTGTGACCTTTTCATTTAGAAATTTTCTCACTAAGGGATGATCAGACTTCGAAAGTGGGATATTTAGTGCAGTGCACAGCTTTACCCAGTCTTCACAAATCTGTAAGAATAAATCAAAGATTTATTATTTTTTGTTGTTATACAACACAAAACCAGGAACATCCAAGTAATGATTTAAATAATCAAGTAAGTAATGAAATAAGAACAAATAAACAAATAACAAAAAGGAAAAAAAATAGGACAAAATAAATACAAGGATACAGTTACAAACAGTGGATAATTTACAGGTTTTTTTTTAATTGTGCTGTATCGTTGTTGCTTGATTAGCCATTAACAACACTGACACCAGCAGGTAAATTAGGTTACGGTCACTTTAAGACCTACTACAGTATGACAAATGTCCCAATCAGTTATTACTTGTTTTACGAAAATACTAGCCAAGATGAATATTTTGAAGTAATTGTAAACGCTCACAGGCGGTGACACGCAGTCAGTCAGTCGGTCACACACAAACACGCACGCACACACACACACTGCAGTCACTCAGTCAGAGATAGACTGTCGATTGACTGGCTGAAATTAGTTCTCTTTCGTGGTATAACTGCACTTTTAATAATTATTTTTAGTACCATCAAGCATATCATACTTTTTGTGATGTCATTCAATCATGTTAAAAACGTTAATAAGTTTGCCACAGCCTACTGCCCAATGAAAGCTGATATCGGCTGATTCAGCAGCTACATAGCCGTGTGAAAAAATAACAATTTGACAGTTAAATCGTCATACCACACAGCAATATAAAACAACACAAGAATCACTTTTGCTTACTTCATTTCGATCACGTCCAGCGACTCGTCATCCTTGAAGCCATCTCCGACATGGTTAGCTGCTTGCGTTTCCTCTGATTCCACAGGTCTGTTTGTCTGAGGTGTTTGCTCCCGCTTAGTATGATAGTCGATAGTAGACTTTCTTTTGTGGTCTAAAATTTTGTTACACAGGCTGCAAAACAATTTACCCCCACTTTCGTGCAATATATCAGGATATTGTTTAGCCCGGTCCTTGGCGCTTATGTGAGAGGGCAGGTGAGACACATTTTCTTTCGCCACACTTCTCCGCTTCTGACAGACCGCTCTGACAGACATCACGCATGCATGCGCAGATCATCTCGCGTAAAATGCATAGAAACGTTAATTAAACTAGAGATATTTCAATTGGGTGATTATAATTTAATGTTTTGTGAGGTCTTTTTCATTTTTGTGATTGTTTTGCGGTTAAATTACGAATTATGCAGGATCACAAAAAATATATATATTTATTTTGCGGTTAAATTAGGAATTATGTAGGATTGCAAAAAAATGTGACACTTTGTTGATTTTGCGTTATATTCAGCGAATCGCGGAATCGCGAAAACTGGAGGGACTGTTTGTTAATAATAATAACATCAAAGATAAATGTAATAAACAATTGGACAAATACAATAAGCAAAGACGCAAATTAAATCAACAGTTCTTTATGTATTTCAGGTATGGCTATTTAACAGCAGCATTCAAAGCATCAGCCCATCGGCAATTACCAACAGCCAATGAGAGAGCTAGATACAGAGCAGCAGGGAGTTTGGGGGAGGAGTTATATCACATATCAACAAGCAAGGCATTGTTTCAGAAAAAAAAGGCTTCTCTCTGTCTATTTGAATCCAAGAAATTGAAGGAAAATTAGTACAAATTTGTCAGGAGCACCCATGTCTGTTTGAGATTTAGTCTGAGCTGTACCACAACTAGGGCTGTCAACTTTAGTCCGTTTAGTTGACTAATCAGCTTCGATGCCGTCTTGGTCGACTGACATTCTTATTGGTTCAAACTCAGTCGCATTTTTTTTATTTTATTTTTTATTTTTTGCCAATAGAAATATATTTTCAATGATTTACTCCTTGATATTTATTCCTTTATAAAGCAGTTATTTATTACTGTATTCTAAATATAATTAGCCTATGTTTTATCCCCAACTTTAAATGCGCCACAGTTTAGTGCACACACATAACACACTCGGGAACCGCACCTACTGGCTGCTGCTGCTCGTGCTCAGAAAGGATGTACCGGTAGGTAGTTTTGCTGTATTCATTCAGTTCACGCTACTTTAGTCGACAGAATGTCCAAGAAATCTAAATCTTTTGTCTGGCTACATTTTTGTGGAGGTAGGCGACGGTGCGACCGTGCTGCTCCACTATGAGCGCTGCACATTGCATTAGGGCTGTGCAATTAATCGAATTTCTAATTCTATTTTGGTTTCCAACGATTCCAAAATAGTACAATCGAGAAAAAACAATTATTTTGCCACGTTCTGTTTTGAAAGAACACTGACTGTAATTTTGTCTTGTGTTCTGAATGACGCGCACATCCGCCCTTCCGAAGCCATAAACTCGCTCAGCCTACTAACAGTCGTCAATTGCAAGCACAATAAACTTCACAATGACAATTGTCTAATTTAATATCTAATGGAGTGAGACCATCTCGAGGTGTCGCGATCTTTGTCTGCACGACCACTGCAGCACGAGCGCACGTGACCTGATCATCTGTGCCGCTTTGCTGCACGGAACGAAACACATCGGGAATGAACACCGCGTAACACTTGTCTGCTTGTCCGGTAAAAGTAGATTTTTTTCAAAAGTGAATGGTTTTGATCTTATACAGTCAGTATAAAGAGCGATTGATAATGGATGGTGTTTCTGAAGCTGCGCTGCCTGTCTGAGACGAAGTGAAACAATTAAATTAACAGCACACACAAAACTCACAGAAGAAACATACTGAGGTAAAGTTTGAGGTTTTCTATTTATAATAGGCTAGGCTATATGATAGTTAAGTAACATAACATGACCAAGTAGCTGTTATATCACGATTGCAATTACATTGGATTTATAGTTTAATAAACAAGTTGCCTGGTTTATATAATATAGTAACTTACATTTTAGTACGCAATATTGACTGGCTTGTTCTATTTCACCGACGAAAATAGTTACAAAAGAAAAGCAACATTAAGCACTGTGTTATGTTATTGAATGATTAATTATTTTGAACGAATTGTTTTAATGAATGACTCAATGATTAATTTATTAAGATGGTCACTTGCCACCACCTATTGATTTATTGTTTAGGTATCATTGATTTTATTTTATTATTGGTTTAAACATTAACCTCATAAATTTATTTATTACAGTTGTAATTTTGCAGTGTAAATTAATTAATTTGATTGATAGCAGCTATTTTTATTAAAACTGAATTTGATCAAAAGTAAGAATTTGACATGAAGATAGCACATATTTAGTTATATTAACTGTTTAAAAAAGTGTCCTTTATAAAGGTAAATAACACCCCCTCCCCCACCTACAAAAATTACTTAACATGTCACCTTTGTGAGTTTGCAGGTCTGTTTAATAGCTACAACAAAATTCTCAAATAAAAAAATAAAAAAAAAAAAAATACTTGTTGAGGTGTCTTTTAATAAATGTAACACTTTCCCAAAGTCTTTATAAGTCTTTACACTTTCCCTTTATTAACCCCTTGGTGCCACGTGGAGCACTTTTATGATGGACTTTTATAACTCACTCACTGTCAATATAAAGCTTGGAAGAGTGTGTGTGTGTGTGTGTGTGTGTGTTGTATGTATTTATGTGTGTATATATATATATATATATATATATATATATATATATATATATATATATATATATATATATGAAGTCGTTCAGATGCAAAAGCCTCTAAGTGCCATTTGAAATTTTCTTCTAAAATGATAATTTTTATCAAGCTTGTATATTAAAGTTTAGTAATTTCACTTAAATGGCAATGAAGATTACCTATTAATTGTCATTTAAGTGAAATTACTGAACTTAAATACAAGCTTGATAAAAATTGTCATTTTAGAAGAAAATTTCAAATGGCATTTAGAGGCTTTTGCATCTGAACTCTTCATATATATATATATATATATATATATATATATATATATATATATATATATATATATATATATATTACATATATATATATTACATTACATTACACTACCGGTCAAGGTAGTGTAAGTTTAAGGTCGGTAAGATTTTTTTTTTTTTATGTTTTTAAAAGAAGTCTCTTCTGCTCACCAAGGCTGCAATTTTTTGATTAAAAAATACACAAAAAACACAGTAATATTGTGAAATATTATGACAATTTAAAATTACTTTTTAATGTTAATAAAAATAAAAATGTAATTTATTCCTCTGACAAAAAGCTGAATTTTCAGCATCATTACTCCAATCTTCAGTGTCACATGATCCTTCACAAATTACTCTTAATATGATGATTTTATGCTCCAAAAACATGTCTAATTATTATCCATGTTGAAAACAGTTTTTTACATTTTTATTTCAGGATTCTTTGATGAATAGAAAGTTCAAAGAACAACATTTATTTAATTAGAATCTTTTCTAACATTATAAATGTCTTTACTGTAACTTTTGATCAATGTAACTCATCCTTGATGAATAGAAGTATTGATTTCTTATTTATTTCCCCCCAAAATAAAATACAAATTCTTACTGACCCCAAACTTTTTAAAGGGTAGTGTTTAATGTAACAAAAGCTTTCCATTTCAGATAAAAGCTGTTCTTTTGAACTTTCTATTCATCAAAGAATCCTGAAATAAAAATGTGAAAAACTGTTTTCAACATGGATAATAATCATATATAATATATAAATAATATAAGTAAGCAATAAGGTACGAGAGGCTGTGCTGTAGGCTCCGCTTCTGTCGCACCTAACAACGCCCTTGAGCCGTTACTTATTCACGATACAGCACTTGCCTCGAGTATCTTATTGCTTTTATAAAACGGTTGCCACACAATATTTAAGTAAAAAACAATGTTAGTGCAACTTTCTTGAAGTAAAATCACTAAAAGCCTACCTTTCGCTGGAAAAAATAGTCCCCGAGTGTGAACAGCAACAACGTTCCAGTGTGTAAAATGCATGAAAGCTCAAATAAAAACAACATAGAACCGCAGTGTTGCGCAGCGAATCAATAGAACCGTTGGGCTGAAGCGGCTCGCAACCGTATTTTATCGTGAATAAAGCACAGCTCTTGACCAATCAGAATCAAGGATTCGAAACTTAACCAGTTTTATAAATAATATATATATATATATATATATATATATATATATATATAGTAAATCATGGGCTAATTTTCATTTTTGGGTGGCCTTAACTATCCCTTTAAGTTTGTGGGATTGTGTAAAGGGATTGTGTAAATAAGTCTGTTTTAAAACAGATCTGGCCCGTATCCTGAAGATTCTGAGAATCCTCTCAGAGAACTCCTAACTTAATCTAAAAATTCCTTGCCAGGAGTTTTAGCTTAGAAGTGATCCCAGAACATTTTCAGTGAACGCTGAGCAAGGAATGCATGGAAAATCCTATCTTAGTGAGGAGGTGTGGTTGACCCTGTTGCTATGAGTCATCATTTCAAAAGCCGTGATTGGTTGATCCTACAAGCAGTGGCGGATGCAGAACATGACAGATGGGTGGGCCTGGATTAAGTCGAGGTGGGCAAGAATCGAGGGTTTCTAGATTTTGTATTAGCTTGCCTTTTACTAGGCTATATTTATGGAGATGATAAAAACTGCATTGTACAGCTATGATCAGCTGTTCTGTCGAGCTTCCAAAGTTGCTACGGAAAGGCCGAAGCTAATCAGTTGTTTTTGTCGCATGACCTGCGGTGCGCTTGCGGCACTCTCTGAAAAGTTTTATGTTTTAATCTCGCCGTGGCATATATGCACGCCTAGACAATCGAGCACGCTGCAGCCTGCATCACATGCATATGGTAGCCTATTCATAAACGCTGGTCAGGCGTCTGATTGCACACTGACCCGTCAAAAGCATGCAAGGACGCGTGATTTGCCATACAAACGCATTCTTAACTTGCACTTTGTGGTCACGGAAAACGCGCGTCAGAAACTTGTGGTTTATGCATATATATTTTTTAAATAAATAATGTATGAAAACTTATTTTAAAGTGTTAACGGAAATACAACTGGAAAATTTGCGAGATGTGTCTCGAACGAAGGGATTAGAGACTGTCCGAGGTGCTGAAATAAAAAACAGTGAACGTGAAACCGAGAGTTGTTTTTCTTTTCTTGTTACTAAAACACTTCTGAGGCATAAAACACCTGCAGACAGAAACAATCTTGTTTAAATTGCAGATCACACATCAAGGACCCACATTTTGATGCAAAACCAGGAGTTTGCGCGTTTGTGCGTTCACTGGCGCTGAGCCAGACATGGACGCGCTCAGCGCTTGTCATATCATATAAGTGTTCGGTGGGCCGTATGGCCAAACTTAATTCATTATTATTATTAAAATAATATATATATATATTTTTTATTAATCTGTTTGGGTGGGCCACCTGTCAATCTGGGTGGGCACGTGCCCTGCAACCTTACAACTCAATGTGGTCTTAACGAGGGAAACACGACTCAGCTTTTATCAATGTCTGTGATTTCTGGCTGGTCTATTTATGACGGCTTGTTAACAAATATCCTACAAACACAGAAAATGGAGAAAAAAAGGAAAAAATAAATTGTGTGCAGCTGCTTAGGGGAACTCCTAAGCCAATAAAAGTCCTCTTCCCTGCTCTAAGCAGATCTCGCCTTAGGAGCCCTTTTAAGCGCTAGGAATCTTGAGAAATAGCTTTTATATTAACTGGGATTTCCGTGTCACTTTTAGGGGAAATTCTAAGAAAACGTCATGACTCTGAGAATTTTCTTAGAATTTGGCTTCTAGGAGCCACTTTTTGCACAAAAATTCTTTAGGGATACGGGCCCTGAATTTGAGATGACTGACAGGCAGCCTTCTGTGTGCGCGCTTCGGGGTGTGTGATAATGTGCAAGTATTTAGTAGGGTTGGGAATCGTGAGAATTTTCCGGTTCCCGCTCAATTGAAAATATTAGTAAGAGAAAAATCCACAATTATTTTTGTTTATTTCTTTTAGTACTTGACAAATGAGTTTAACAGACTGGTAATGTAAACAAATACAACATATTAAGCAATCTATGCAAAAAAAGGAAATAAAAAAATTCTGCGTTCTCTAGAATAATTTAGGACCTCTCCTTTATTGTATCTCCAACAGTGAAGAATACCCTCTCAGAAAGGGGTAGAATTTGCTTTAACACACAGCTTTAACTCTGTGTGTAGAACAGATTATTTTTAAAAACGGTTTAAATGATTGATTCATAAAGACTTTAATTATTTCATTACTGGATAAATTGGCCCTAAATAGCAGTTAATAAACAGAACTCCATGCGTCTTGCGGAAGAACATTGTTGCCAGAGCTACTTCTCTCTGTTTATGTCCATGACAAGTCACGCAGGCATTGGGCTACTCCGCAGCGGCTACGATCCACCAGCCAGTCTAAACAAGAAGTCCGAGTATTAATGCTTATTACAGGCTTAACGTAGTGATTAAAGATAAGACGACAACACGGTTAAAAAAAAAAAAGCATTCATGATGCACTTGCTCATTGTATACATTTTGTAAATTCTGAACACAAAGTTATGGACCGCACTGTTTTGACTACTATCGTCAATGTTTACTCAAACTTACAGAGATTATATCTCAGTACTTCTGTAACGTTAATCATTTGTGTATGTTTAACACATAAATATTGATACTGTGTGATTGTAAAGCAGTTTCATAACGACAAATGCTCTCTCGGAGCGCAAACTGATTTGAATGTAGGTTACTAGAGAGTGACTCGACTCGGCGCGCTTGCGTGTGTGTACTATAAATGCAGCGTATGTGAGCAAATCGCAACTTCAGTAGTGAAGATTTTGTCATTTAGGAATACAACAGCGTAGGTGTTTGAATCGAAATCTTTTAAAGATTAATCATGCAGCTCTACTCTGTCTCTGTCTCTCTCTGTCTGTCTGCACCTGAGGTGAGATGCTAAAGGATAATCTGCTCCCAGGACTTTGCCCACATATCGCACCATAACCGTTTTCATTTTTTTTGCATGGTTCCGGTATTTTTTTCAAAAACACTACTGGTTCTGGAAAAGAACGGGTTCTCGGTTCCCAACCCTGACGTGCAAGGACTACATTAGGTTCTTTTTCGCGGCTTATTGCGCTTAACTTTAACATCAAGCTCGTCCCGCACTTAAAGAGCAACATGCAGGTTGGATGCCCCTATATAGCATAGTGTATGTTGACGATAAAACAACTAGATTTTCTGAACTGGAGTAATATATATTTAGCCATTAACGATATTTTGAGAAAAATTGTGCATTTTTTTGTGCATTTTAGTAATAATAGTGCATCTACGAAGCACTAACCGGAAGTGACTTTCGCCGAGGGAGTCTGTTTAAGTTCAGGCTCAGGTTACAATGGATGCAAACGAAGAAACCGCGATCTCCGATGTTGACGAATATGCCTATGATGACCCACAGGCATATAATTATGAGCCTTCTAGGTGAGATAGAAGTCAGGAGAAGATCGGGGGACGAACAATGGGCAGAGGAGAGAAGTAACGTTAGAGTTGTGGTGTCGAGAAAACCAGTGGCGAATAGGGCAAGTGAGTTCATGTAAGTTAGCACCGTGGCTAACGCTGGTTCACCTACTGTATGGCTATACCTTGGTGTTTTGTAATAAATCTGCTTTAGCAAACATACATTCGACTTTGTTCTTGATTAAACGTCCATTTAGATTGTCTTAATTTAAGCCAGCAACATTTTGTCTTCTCGTATTCTATGCTGACCGTGATTATGCAGTCCATCCAAGCTGGTTAGCACTATCTACATTTACTAATGACCATGCCATAACAACAAATAAATAATGCTTTTCAAATGCAGTTAGTGATACTATTTAAAGCGAGTGAAATGTGCGCCACAAACGACCGAGTGTGTGTGGTAACAAACAGCGCAGTACGTCTGCTCTCCCTGCACAAAACGCACCCAAGACCAAAAAGCCTTGTTTTTTTCTAGAAGGAAAAGGATGGATATGATGTCCTGACAGGCTGAAATTTGTGCAACAAACAATAATTTACCATTATGGCTTCTCTAAAACTCGATATAAAGGCCTGTTCACACCGGGACGAATTTTGCGTGCGATATTCGTAGACGTTTAACGCCTCGTGACTAAACAATGGGCGCCAATGTGAGTGTTCACACCGACGCGAAAAACGGCACGCGTAAAAGCATAATTTTTAAAAAAAAACGCCTCGGGTTCGATTTTTTGGTTTGACGCGCCGCGTCAGAAAATATCCGACCAACGAGATTGGTGGTTTTGCTCATGTGTCTGGTACTTCTGAAGTTACAGTAAAGCATAACTTGGGGCGCTCAAACACAAAACAGTCTTGCCGAGCACACATACGGCGAAGAAGATAGCCTATAAGGCAAGATACCTATGGGCACTACGAATGTTGAGCTGCTGGTCTCGGAGCTAAAGATAATATTTATATTAATATTTCTGTAATAAAAGTAGCCTATAGTATAGGGTGACCAACAGTCCTGTTTTCCTGGGACATGTGTAACGGTCACTTTGTGCTTTATAGGAATCTGAGTTGAGATTAGAACTGCGCACATTGTGCGTAGTGTCAGTTAGATTTTGACAAGTGAGGAGAGGAAATAACCTCTCTGCCGACTCTTTTTATTCTTTCTTTTATTTTATTTTTTCTATTGTGACCAGAGTTGGATGTTTGTGTTTTTTTTTCTTGCTCAATCCCCATGTATGAGGATGAGTGTAAAGTTTGAGTGGTTTTATTAAACGCGGGAAATACGACAACTCTCGTCTCTCGTGCATCTGTTCATCCGACAACTAGTGCTATGTTTTTATCTCTGGGCAACATCTCTACTTTGCGTTACTTATCCTGTTTTCACGTCCTGGCTGGTTTTAAGTAATGAAAATGTTCTGATTTTCACCAAAAAAAAAAAAAACTCCTGGGAAAGATTGGTTCTACAGCAAAATATAGATGGGCAAACAAGGTGGATGATGAAGAAAAACAGGATAAAGAGGATGAAAACTAAAGTTATAAATAGATTTTGTTAGTTTGTTTTTGTAAATTTGTGAGAGCTATTTTTTGTTAAATTTTGGAGGCATATTTCTTTTAGTTATTTATTATTTATAGATTTATTTTTCTAAAACAGAAGACATCATTTCTATCATTATTTCATTCATTATTTTTTTAATATGTCATAATAAAACATGACAACATGAATATGAACATCCTAGTATAGTATTCTATTATTATTTCTGTTTTACATTAAGCGCCATCTAATGTCAAGGAATGAATTTGCATGTTCACTCGGCTCATCGTCAGCAAGCGTCAGCGCTTGGGTATGAACACAAAAAACGCGCTGAAAAACGCTGACGAATAACGGGCGCTGATATTCGTCCCGGTGTGTAAAGGCAACTTTCTGTCTCTCACTACTGCTCTAACTACATCAACACCCAACAATGAGAAAGCGGACCGCGAGCTCATTTGTTTTCCTCGGGCTACGTCATATGACGCGTTGCTTGCGGGAAAGTCGTATTCCAGAGCCTAGCGCATTTTCATCAAAATCTCTACATCAAATGAGATTTCATTAGTAATTTTTACATATGTGTTTTTAAAAGACCTCTTTTAAAAGTATTAATTCAAAAATAAATTTGACCTGCATGTTGCTCTTTAATATTTTTTTTATTCATGCATGTTTCTTTATCGCTCTAACAAAATCGGTAACTTTAAGCAGTCCTGCACTATATGGATATATAAAGTTTGGCATGGCCAGTGTGCCTGCTGGGAGTGGAAGCAGATTGCTGCACACTTGCTGCTGTCACACTTCCAACTCAACTCTTGAAATATGGCTTATATTTAAACGCTATCATTTACAAAGTACCTGTAGTAGTAAAATGACAAATTGTACCGTTTAGGGTATTGTGAGACCTTTCTAGTACTAGTATATCATGCAACACTTCAGACTAGCTGACTATTCATTCACTCATTAAATCCATCAGCACTAACGCTGTTGGAACGAATTCGAAATTCGAATATAATTCAAATATTTAAAGAATCAATACTATTCGAATACTGAAGTTACTATACGAATATTGCTTTTATATATATTAAAATATATATATATATATATATATATATATATATATATATATATATATGTATGTGTAATATTGTCTTTCTCGCGGCTTACACGCATGTGAAAATTAAATGCTTTTGTTTCGTCTAATGAACAAAGTTTTTAAATTGTAACGCAATTGTGCACGTTATCCAAGCTGTTGGCTATCATCAGCGTTTGCCCAGACATCCCAAGTCTCCCCGAAGTTCCGGGAGTCTCCTGCATATTGATAACGTCTCCCTGATGCCCGCAAATTAGTTAAAATCTATGGAACGCCAAATGGGTCATATTTCGCCACTATCCAAACACGTTTCATTCTCTAAACGCCGGTGTTTACGCCGTTTAAAACGAAAAGACACCGCAAATTCCGGCGTACTGTGGTACAAACGCTGCAGATTGCGGCGTTTACAAAGCAAATTCGCCGCCATTTTCGGCGTTTTTTTAAATCCAGCCAATGACGCCGTTTCTGACGCCGCAGGCCACCCACAGTGCGCCGTTATTTGCGGCGCTTCTGTCTGACAAAGACGGCGTAAAAGCGCCGTTTTGTATAATATTATAATCGGCCCCACCCTTTCTTCAAAGTTCAGCCCATCTAATGGATGGAAAGACATTTATAGTAGATTGTCGATCTGAATAGCGATTCGTCTTTAAAGTTCTGTTTTTGGAATGTTATGATATTTTTATTTATTCATTGGGCACGAGTAAGCTATCGCTTTTTTCCTTTATTGTATGTAGATATGTAGGCTAGTATGATGTTAGCCTCTGTTTACATTCATGTCTCTGTGAAATCTAGTAGTTTACGCAGCGAGTTAGTATCTTCAATAGGACAGTGGTCTACGTGCTTGACAAACGTCGTTTTGCTCATAGTGACAGAGGTTCGACTCCCAGGTCCGACCGTATTTTTATCTGCTTCGTTTCTTTTTTAATGGTCTGTTGTATGTCTTTTAAATTTCGGAAGACTACCCGATAGCTGACAACTGATTGAGTAAATATGACAGCAGCAGCTGTTTTAAGCCCGCTTACAGTGACTGTGGTTATGAGTCCCTTTATTGCTGATTAGGCCTATTATGATGCAGATGGGCAGATGCTTCACGATATTGTCCATTTCGCTTTTTAAGATCATAAGAAGTTTTAGCTGTTCCCAGGATACACGAAAGGAGGAAGAGCCTTCCTAAACGATTCAACTATTAAAACAAGAGATGACGCTCCAGCCCAAGCGCGACTACCGCTGCTATCGACCAGCATACAAGACAGGCTATTTTACATCACGCTGCCCTCGCCTTAAAATAGACATTCATATTTGCTAACGCTGAATAATAGGCTATATTTTGAACTATCATCATCATTCTGATGTGATATAGCCTAACGATTAGCCTATATGACGGGATTTTTATTTTATTTTTCTCTTTGCTACCAGCTACCACATTGCCTACATATTATTTTCTCATAATAACGAGATCTTATTTTGTTAAAACGATTTTTTTCGCATAATAACAAGATGCTATGTCGTTGAAAATACATATTTTCTTGGCCTTATAAAGACATGTCATGGCTACAAAATATGCCTTATCCAAATTTCATTATCCACATAAAATGTAGCCTATAGTCTATCACGCCTCTGTCACACTTCTCGATTCAAAAAGCTTAAGCAAATAGTAGCAGCCCCAATAAGAGGCGAACACTTGAATGGGGCCCCAGGCTAAATTAATAAATGAGGATATTTAAAAATATATATTTTATATAGGCTAGACATTTTCTATATAGGCCTGTATATGTTTTGTTTAATTAACGAAATGTCAATTTTTGTCTTCGCAACGGCTTTTTAATAACTGGGGTCATGAGCAAAATCACTTGCTGTAAACGTTTGTCGCTTTAATAAGAATCCAGTAGGCCTATTTAATTAGGCTACAGTGAAAGCTAATGTGTGTGTGTGTGTGTGTGTGTGTGTGTATAAAAAAAATATTATTTTTTATTTACATTTGATTATTCAGTTTCTGTTGTTTGTAGGACCCTAAACCCTGTGGTTTACATTAGCCCCTTTTCCACCAAAGCATTTTGAGAGCCGGTTCGGAGCCGGTGCCTGCACGCGAACCAGTTCTTTGTGTTTCGACAGCCAAAGAACCGGTTCTCGGGCCATGAGAACTGGTTCCAAAGCGGCACCAACTCTTTGCTGGACTAGAACCGTTCTTTTACCACGTCATGCTTACGTCGGGGGCTGGGGCGGGTTTAGATGTGTTTTAAACATCTTTTCTGACCATAATAAAGGATCGCAAAGCCAAGAGAAACATTTGCAGAAACACGACGGAGTCCGCCTGTAATTGTTATGCTTGAAGTTAACGCAAGCGTTTCTATTTCTTTTTTCCTATTTTTTTTATTGAAGACATTATAGACACAAGACAGAGGTACATAACTTATCAGAAAAGATTACATATCAAACAAAAATATTAAAAGACTTACACATTTCGATTGTTTTTAAAGCCTTCTTGATACACGAGTTAGAGATAATCCCAAAGTAATGTTGTACGTGCAAGCGTTTCTAGCTAAGACGTATGGTGACGTAAACAGTGACGCAACGACGTCGTTCCCTGAGCGCTCTAGTCAGTGGAAAAACAAACAGGTTCTGAAGCAGTTCGCAAGTTGAACCAACTCCGAACCTACTTTGAACCAGCACCAGTTCCGAACCAGTTCTTTTTTGGTGGAAAGGGGTAATTGATGTTAAAATAGCACTTCTTATAAAACACTGATGTTCAGTAGTGATGTAGTGATGTTTTCTTGTCACAAAATGAATGTGAAACACGTAGCCTACATGGGTTATATAATTTTAAATATATTTTAAAGATAACATATCGCATTTTTCTTCGATATCGTGCAGCCCATGGCATATTTAACAAAAACTTTCACAGCTACGGGCACCATAGGCGGCTATTTCTCCAAGTGACACCAATTTATAATAATTAATGTTTCAAAGTTTCGTTTTGTGTAACAAAGAATAAGTTTCTGACATGGCAGGGGGCGAAGACGCTCCTGATCTGCGCTCAGATCTGCTCTTTGCCAGTTTTAAATTCATGTTTTAATAGGCTATTGCTATTTTATTTCATTTAGGCCTATGTTGAGTATGAACTGTAAACCGCATGAGTAAGAGCTAGGCTATAGCTCATCAGAGTAAATAATGTGGTGCGACTGCTGTATAAACATTCACATCTCTATATTATCAGACCAGAGCATTTTTACTAGGCCTATTTATTTTTTCAAGCCTTGAACGAGATGTCCGCATCCCGCTGCTATTATGTTTGTGGGGAGTAGGCTAGCCTATGGAGCGCGCACTTGAGGCGCCGGTGCACATTTCCCTATCACTGTTTTCCCGTTCATTTTGAGACTCGCTCCAATTCACAGAGACCATGAAAGACCATTCTTTTATTTTACAAAAGCACAAGTTTTAGTTTTTTTGTTGTTGTGAGATTACACAAATAAGTTGCGTCTAATGTATTATTATTTTTATGATGGAGATTTTAGGTTGTTTGCACTATAATCCTCACAGACATGGGAAATACAAAGAAATCACACAAAGATTATAAAAAATGTCCACCAAAAAAAAAAAAACCCTGTCCGTATGAAAGGCAATACAGCGGAGATGTACGGAGATGTTTGCAGGCAACCTACACTGATTGGTTTAGAAAAGACTAGTTTATTAATAAACAATTAAAATGCTTCGTTATTTTTTTCAAGACATTTATTTTAGCCTACTGTTGCCGGTGTTTTGCGACAAGTTTTATCCATGCGCTTAAGTGCGAAATATTCCCACAAATTTTGAAAGCAGCTAGGGCACCCCTTTGTAGCCTAGTTTCTTTTTCACGGCATCCCAACCCAATTAAACTAAACAAACATATTTACATAAATATACAATTGATACCGGTAACGCAGCTATCGGGTAGTCTTCCAAAATTTAAAAGACATACAACAGACCATTAAAAAAGAAACGAAGCAGATAAAAATACGGTCGGACCTGGGAGTCGAACCTCTGTCACTATGAAACAAAACGACGTTTGTCAAGCACGTAGACCACTGTCCTATTGAAGATACTAACTCGCTGCGTAAACTACTAGATTTCACAGAGACATGAATGTAAACAGAGGCTAACATCATACTAGCCTACATACCTACATACAATAAAGGAAAAAAGCGATAGCCTACACGTGCCCAATGAATAAATAAAAATATCATAACATTCCAAAAACAGAACTTTAAAGACGAATTGGCTATTCAGATCGACAATCTACTATAAATGTCTTTCCATCCATTAGATGGGCTGAACTTTGAAGAAAGGGTGGGGCCGATTATAATATTATACAAAATGCCGCCTTTACGCCGTCTTTGTCATACAGAAGCGCCACAAATAATGGCGCACTGTGGGTGGCCTGCGGCGTCAGAAACGGCGTCATTGGCTGGATTAAAAAAACGCCGAAAATGACGCGAATTTGCTTTGTAAGCGCCGGAATCTGCGCGTTGCATCACAGTACGCCGTAATTTGCGGCGTCTTTTCGCTTTAAACGGCGTAAACACCGGCGTTTAGAGAATGAAACGCGTTTGGATAGTGGTGAAATATGACCCATTTGGCGCTCCATAAAAATCTCCCGAAATCTAGAGAGAGATAGAAGATAACATGCATAGCGCGCTGCGCATTCAATGTGCGTGGCAGAGAGGGAGAGAGTTGCGCGAGAGAGAGACCTTGCGAGTGCCGCGCGAAAGCTTGCTAGTCTCTCGCGCTCTCTCTCCCTTTGGAGACTGATCTCATGAAATAGCTCAAAAAGCTTATAGATAACACGCCACTCTGACTTGAAAGTGGCGTGTATGTTGATGCAAAAGTCATGATGTTATGTTGCCCGTTGGAACACTGCTGCACAAATCAGTCCAACACAGCGCTGTCAATGTCTGAGAACCAGCTTTAAAAAAAAGTTATTAGCCAGCATGCAAGGAGCCTATCTAATAAGGTGAGCTAAGTTATTATTAGAATATAGCTGGATTTTCAGAGGTTAGCACACTGTATAGCTGGTATTTAATATTGGACACGCGTTTGTTTCCGCTTTTTATTGTTAATAATAAGAAAGCGATGTAAATGTTTAATGTAGTAATGTTAGATGTCCCTCTAGTGGACAAAACGTGTAACAACCACCACAGGCTATAGTGGTGTTGGTGGCGATTAGTGGCGATTCATAAGATTGTGTAATGTTGTAAATATTAATAATAAGATGAATTTGAGCATTTTGACATTTGAATATTTTTCGAATATTACATAAAATATGGAATAGAATTCGAATAGTATTATTCAGGAAGATTGACAGCCCTAATCAGCACAAGTGTCCACAAATTTGTATTCTGGTTGTTTCACAGTCATTTTTGCTTTGTATGACAGAGCCTTTATAAAGAGTTAAAGTGGCTTATTTGACTATCAGGAGTGAAAAGTGAAAGTGTAAAAAAAAAGTGTAAATGTCAAATGAAGGCCTTGATGACTTGTTTATCAGTCAGGTGCATCAGTCAGGTTCCAGAAGTAAAAACTCCATGCAGTTGTCCCGTGAGGAAATTTAACAATAACATTAACCTATAAAGACAGCCTTTCTGTGAGTTACAAGTTTTTATTTATTTATTTTTTATCAATATTCTTTGCTTCTGTTGAAGCAATCAGCCATCATTTTTAACTATTTTAAAATAGTGTTTAACAGCAGAACGAAGCAAAACGCGCAAAAGATCTGGTTAATTTGTACACTCCCATGAAGCATCGCAAATGATTAAATCGAGTTCGGCCTCCCTGTAATATAAGTGCATATTTTACAATAAACTTGATCCACTTTTCGCACCGCTCATTTCCTGTCTTTCTGTCCTGCTGCAGACTCTACAGCCTAATTGAATTTAATTCCTAATTTAATTTGATTGTGGCAATAGTCTGTTAGCATTGGCTCAATCAGAAATATGTTGAGCCAATGGAAAAACATAGTTAATCAAACCTTGTTGTTGGTCCAATTAAATGTTTTTAAAATTGTAGTAGCAAGTATAATTTCTGTTCTCAATACACTTCATGATCATCTTGAAACTCGTCACGTTGATTCTTCTCTTGGAAATGATGTTTGTTTTGATCATCAGCACCGACTGGTTTGGCTCTGTTCGCTTTCTCTCACGTCTGCGTTTAAATTATCCATACCAACAGTTTTCCTCAGGTGCATGTTGTACATGCATAAACCGATAAAGAAGCAAATACTTCAACAAAGATACATTGTATTAATAATTTAATTGTTATATTCAATTTATATAGTAAAGACTATGCAGTCTTATTTTACATTAGATTTTGTTTGTCTGTACCTGAATACAGTTATATTTACCTGAAAAACAAAGCACTATAATTTCCATCTTTTAATTTCCATCTTTGTTCTGTTGTATTTAGATGCAGTTCCTACAAAACCACCCAATCATTCTAGAATGATTAAATATTTACAAATGTAACTAGAAACTTTTTATTTATTTATTTATTAAATATCGTGCAGCCCTAATAAATATTATTAATTAAATGACAATGCATAGTGTAGCCATAGGTACTGTAGTCCAAATTCAAAATATCAGATTGTTTTCTGGCTGCAATAAGTCACAATTTTCTGGAACTGGAATCCCAGCGTGTCGAAATACTATTGGTTGAACTGTGCGAGATCAGACAGACCAAAACAGAAGACATTCCAACACAGAATGCACATTTCAAAATAAAATAACTGGATGTAAAAGAGTTTTTTTTAGAGAAACAAGTATGCAAACATATGGTATTTTTATGCTTTAGTGGAGTGAAAAAGTTACATTACAGCACCTTTAACTCTCTACTGTTGCTCTGTAATGCATGGAAGCCAGAGTGCATTTCATGTTGCATTTAATCTTTCTATCATAGATGCTGCAGCAGTGCCAGTATTGATGTTTTCTCATTCGTTTTGTTTCTGTCAGGAATGGAACGCAGCGAGCCGCTGGACTCCGTATCGTACTGAAACAAACATTTCCCATTTTACTCACCTGCTTTTCTGCAAACAGATTGAAATGCAATTAAATAACCTACAATAATAAGGAATCACTCAAAATGTCAAGATTCACATCTGTCTGGATATTTTATACACATTGGCCTGTAACATAATATGAATATTAGGCATTAGAGTTTGGGTACATAAATATGCATGTATGAATGAATGAGAAATTGAATAATTAAACTTGTGTTACTTTTAAATGTGTTTGTGTTTACTATTACTAACAGACTAAAACCGACCACATCAGACAATATAAGTAACAGACCTGGACTGGCCAACAGGAGCACCAGAAGAATTCCCAGTGTTTTTGGGACTGATTTGGCCCACTGCCTTTATATATATATATATATATATATATATATATATATATATATATATATATATATATATATATATATATATAAAAAAGAAAAAAGTCTAGAGTCTCTATTCCTGCAAAACCTATTTATTAGCAAACTTGAAACATTTCTTTGCACGCTCTCACTCACATATACATACTCAGGCATATATATATATATATATATATATATATATATATATATATATATATATATATATATATACATATATATATATATATATATATATATATATGTACATATATATATATATATATATATATATATACACATTCATACATGCATACATTCATGGTAAAAATTAATGGCACCCCTGGTAAATATGAAAACTGGCTGGAAAAAATAATTCTACATTGTTTATCCTTTTGATCTTCCAT
>JAQIUQ010003774.1:0-10657 GCA_030378365.1 Hybognathus amarus
CTTGTCAGTATTTACTTCGTTCAGTTACGTATTGCTGGGATGTTTTATCACATTGATCCTCACTTTTCAATTCCCTGGAGCATTGCATTAGAGACACGCTGCTTTTCCTCTCCCAGCTGTGGCGCTCTTGTGTTATCTGCAGCCCCTTGACATTTTATTGCACAATAACACACATGCACAATAGAATTTAATCTTTCCTTTCGACTAATTTCCAAGTCCAGCCACTGAGAGCCACTCTGTAGCAGGTTTACTGTTATTAAAGGGTTAAGATCTTACCTGTATTGTCCCAAAGTCAACATTTTCATAGTGGAAATGGGCACATTCGGCTAACTTTGGGAAGTGGCCCTTGGTGAATGAGAGTCTGAGGAGATCACAGATCAGTAAGTTTAAATATTCAGCAATTGGAAACATGAGGATAATATAGTCACCTTTGTGACTTTGTGTGTGTAAATGTTTGACACTTACTTTTAACATTCTTCACCTTCATGCTGGCAGTGCTGCTGCAGGAGCGCATGAGAGGCTCAGAGCTCAGCTCTGGAATTTCAGCACTTCGTGCCTGAAAGAGAGATCAGTATGTGACCAGCTAAAGACAAAAAAATAAGGAAAACCTAACACCTTCTCCTACAGCTATCTCTCTCTCTTTTGAACATTTTTAATTCAGAATTTAAAATACAATAACTAATACTCATTCATTATCTGTGATGTAATCTGGGAAAACCCACCACATGGTGAAATTTGACATATTACAAGTTTTGCGATCATATTAAAGCTGGGTTCAAGCCCTTTACAAGTCTGTTTTTATTTCTTTTATCGTTTGTCTGTAACAAAGGTTATGGTAATCTGAAGTCGGCTGATCACTGTGATTTTCAGAAACAGAATTTTGAGAAAAACAGGTTTAATTAATGGTCACAGGACGTTGGCGCTCTTTTGTTTATTGCTTTTTTTTCATATCACATATTAGTAATCATCATAGATTAGGTATCATTTGAAAGCTTACAAACTCAAAATTCATCCTGTCAAATTCGTTTTGAAATTGGACGATTGAGAGGTGAGCAAGATCTTTTAAACGAGCAGCTTCAGACTTTGTTGTTCTCTTGTGCTCTGCATCACACCACACGATAACGCTGGATAAAAATAAATAAATAAATAAAAACTTGCGTGCCATTGTAGTTTACACAGGACTGGTGGTACCTTTATTCTGTTATGTGGTTTATTTTGATAGACGAAACTGTCTTTGAAGTGTTTAGAGAAGGAGAACTAAATGGCCGTTTTTTGTTTTGTTTTTTTGCACCGTGTGTGTTCTTAAAGAGAAAGACACGTCTTTTCAGCTTGCCACTATAAATCGCTATTTTCTAGCCTGGATACCAGCCTGAACTCCGCCCACAACATTTTTTGGTCTGGGAAGTTCGATCTGGACTCAATCCATTGAGGAGTAATTATGATCAGGCAAAAGATGTTCGCGCCAATCAAATTGCCAGGGTGGGCTTTATACGATGATGGACAGGTGATCTGCAAAGGACGTAATCATCACGTTATCAAAGAACTTAACTGGTTTCCCTCAGAGATATTGTTGTGCAATAAATCAACAGCGCTTTCATTTTAATAAGACAAACAGCAAAGGCATTTGTTGATCGGAAAGACATTTTTGCCGTCCTTCCTGCATGATTCTGGAAAAGTGTAACTTATCAGCTGGCTCGCTGAAGAAGATGGGACGTAATGAAAAGCCTGTGGTCGTTTGTTGTTCTCCATTGGTCAGCACTCATGAAGGAGTAAGTAAAGAGAGCAACACTTGTTATTTAACTTCTAATATAAGTAAAGTTAGGCTGCGATTCTGTAGTTGACAGAACTGTATGCAAAGTAGTTGACTTACTGCCGTTGCTCTGATTGGGTGTAGGTTTACCGACTATCCAATTGAGTGCAGAGTTTGTTTTATCTTCCTTGGTTTGGTTAGACCACGCCTCATGTAATCAAATCCCTACAGAGGAGTTTCAGACTTGATATTCCTGACAAGAATATGAAGTATGAGCGAAGTCAGGCTACTATTTTTCTGCAGTAATCTAGTGCAATTGTCCCAGTATATATTCAGAGATGATAAACAAGATGTTATAGATAAATAATTTATTGAAAACCAAAAATTGACAATAAACTGACATTCAATCTATTTTTAGACTATATTGAAAATGTACAAACGCGACATGTGACGGGTTTTTCCAAGATCGCATCACATATGGGCAGGGGCTTGGCCCAAGTGATAAAGCACCTGAATATAGTTTTTAACAGAACAGTCTCCTTCCAAATCTTTATGCAAAGAAGAGTTCAAGAAAGACAAATCCCTCTTACACAGTCATCCTCTAAAAAGCACCCACAGTATAATAAGAATATCATTTAACACCACGGAGCACCTTTAGGCACCATAGAACAGACATGCTGAGTAATGGAAGATAAAGAAAATGCAACAACAGGGTCAAAGACAGGTTAAACAGATATGCCAAAAAGCAGAATGACCCTGAACTAGTTGTCTACAAAGGTTAAGTGTGCGTCCAGCATCTGAATCTTTTGACAGCTGGTATGCTTTATAAAGCTCTATTGACTTCTCTTCGATTCCTTAACAAATGAGAGACAGTCATCTGGAAAGGCCAACCAAAACAAGCTAGTGATTCAGAATGCTCATGAAATATGAATAACGTTTTGAAAGTTTGGCTCTTAGAAGTCATACACAGAATTATTAAAAGCCTCCTGACCATGGGGCCTTCAAATATGCCATGTGGCTGAACAGATCAGTTTCTACTGGTGTAAAACATGGGTGTGAAAAAGCTAGACTGGGCTCTGGTCCGAAATCTCAGTTCCGTTTCATTATTTGTAACACCCAGTCTGTCTGAACATCACAGTCTCAACTTCACTATAAGTGACAGTGAAACTAGGTCACGACAGTGAAGAGTCAACAGTGACTAGAGCTTGATGACCTTGACAGTAAAATTAATTAGTTAAATTAATACCCTGGTCCACAATGTTATAAAACTGAACCTAAGAGCATTAACTTAATGTATCATAAGAGTGAGGCGATACATGGTGATTCCCTTGATGTCTTCGCTGAATCTATTTGTGCTCAAAACAACATCAGCCAACAGTCAGGTTGCTATGGAGACAGTTTTTTTTTATCAGCACCACTGAATGCAAGTATGTCAGAGCTGGTGAAATCCTCATGAACTAATTCTGTAATAAACAAAGGCTGAGGAAAAAACGTTATAGATGGTGTAGATCATCAAAGCATTAAAATACAGTCATTACTACACTGCTCTCGAATACTCCATTCTAATAGGTCATCAAGGAATATTCTACGATATACTGTACGACATCACTCATTGCAAAAGAGTCAGATGAAGTGTTAGCTGCTTCATGACAGGGTGTATTTTACATTAATGAATGACTGACTACATTATGCTTTACATATTTGCTAGAAATTAATCATTGTTTTCAGCATGCATGCAATATATCGATTAAAAGTGACCATGTTTTTAGATTATTTTACATAATGATCACTGAACCTTAACTCCTTGCATCTGTCTCCTTCCTAAAATAATTCTCAATTAAAGCTGCAAGCAGCGATGCATCCAAATCACCCAAAAATGTACGTAAAATTAAAAATGGCCGACTTCCTGTTGGGTTTAGGACATTGTTCCAAGAGGCTTTTTTGTACGTCTGGACATGATCCATGTGCTACAGAAATTCCATACATGTAGGTCGAACGTGCGGCGGGGGCTGCTTCATTAAAGGTCTCTTCCAGTTGCCAGCAGGTGGCGCTATGACTGTGGGTGAATGTTCGGACTCTTGTCAAATGTGTAAAATTTCGTGCAGATCTGGGCATTTACAGCCAAGTTACTACAACTTCCTGTTTCATGGCGAATCATCGACGCCACGGACACACCCATTGACGAAAACGCGCAGATAGCACAACTTTAGACGTTCAACGCCTTTAGAAAGCACAGCAGAAATTTGAAGTCGATCCGAACTAAATCCCTAGGAGGAGTTCGTTAAAGTGCGGAGTGTGTAAAATCGTCCCAAACTGGCCGCCAAATTCAAAATGGCGGACTTCCTGTCGAGTTTAGGGTATGGGTTCTTGAGGCTTTTTTGTGTGTCTTGATATGATACACATCCCCACCAAATTTCGTGCATGTAGGTTGAACGTGGACGAGGGGCTAATTTTTTCCAATTTTCTAGGTGGCGCTGAGCGAGCCATTTTGTCACGCCCATCTGCGAAACCCACAAAATACGAAATTTGTCACCAGTCCTGACATGCGTGCCAAATTTGGTGAGTTTTTGAGCATGTCACGGCCCCGAAATGGCGCTTACTTCGCAGAAAAAAAAAAGAAATAACCCTAACAGTTTCAATAGGGTCCTAATAAAACTCAAATCTACATTTCATGTCCATTCAATCCTTTTTTTCATAATGCATGAATTATATAAATAATTCTGCTTTGTGGCTGCTCATATAATGATCAAATCTACATTATTTCTCAGGTAATAATGTCAGTTTGGCACTAATATGGATCTTACAACCAGTCAGTCTTTAATTTTCACAGCTTCATGGTATGCTATCTGCTCTTTTACTACTGCAATTGTAAACGTAGGGTGTGGGAGGGAGTCGCTGAATTTGTGCGAGACTGAGCACTTGGCTTCTCACCATTGCGCTGATGGTTTCCTCCCAGTCAGGTCGCTCTCGGGGGTGGATGCTTCTAGCAAGCTCTGGCACGAGTATCGTCTTCTTCCGGGTGACGTCCAGGTCTCAGGCCCCTGAGGGGAGAGGGGAAGGGATGGGATAAATAGAGAGAGAAACAGCAGGGTCAGTCTGATAGCCTGTGAACTAAACGGATATAGCCTGCTTTGCGCCTGCCTTTGAGAATTATGACAGAGGAGACGAGTAGAATATCAGATGTGACAGCAAAAATGACACGTCCTCTATGTAAGGCGGTGATTTAGAACATCCCATCCTTCACTGAGGTGTTAATGGCAGCATCATTTCAATTAGCCGAGATGTCGAAACTAATCACAGTGACACGAAAGGGGAAAATTATTATCCAGCATTCACAGCAGGGAATCAAAGTAAGATCACTACAACAGCAAGGAGGGATATCTGCCAATTTAAGTCAAGGATATACAGTATTCAGTTTTCTTTTGAAAACGCCTACAGCCTAGAAAAGTAGATGCTGTTGATTTACTTTAAAAAACAGACAAAAGTAATTTGGTCTAATGGGTGATATGAAAGAAAGCAAAGATATTATTTCCTTCCAACCCTGATGAATGAGAGGGTGGGAGAGACAAAGTAGCAGTCTGGCTTGTCTCACATTGGCAAAATGACAAACCACCGCTGATCAGAGATGAAAAGCGCAGCGCGGTCAGTGGTACAGTTACACTTTCCAAAGTGGGGGATGTTCTGACAGAAAAGAGAAAATTGTTTCCATAAAAAGACATGGAATGAATTACATAAAAGTTATACGATATGGAATAAACCAATCTGGGTGACCTGGAAAATGGCTTTGAATGTTTATCTATCTACTTTAAGCAGAGATGCTTGCGTTAGAGTTTACTAAGTGATTCTGCAGTTTTACAGCACAATAGTACATCCAGCAAATGTCATAAACTGTGAAATTGTGTCTGTATTTTACTTTAACTATATGTTGAAGAACTTGACACCACCACACAAATATGGGCTAAATGAATGACATGTTTTGCATCCTTGAAAGACCTTTAATTATGCTGAGGCTTAATGGAGCACAGTGAAAATGGTTCTCGCCATAAAGAATGTGCCAGGGAAGATGTTTGAGATACTCCGACTGGGAGCAATGTACAGATATTACCCATTTAAATCACTCATATTCATCTGACATTTATCATTTCATAACAAAATTATCTTGAAGATGACCAGAAATGAACATCAAAAAAGGACCTTAGATAATGAAAAATAAATGTTTCTCCAAAACACGTTGGCTAACTATTATATTAAATACAGTTTGCAACCTCCTTTTGACAAGACACCAGCTCTGAGTCTTCTCCTATAATGTCGGATGAGTTTGGAGAACACCTGACAAGATATCAGAGACCATTCCTCCATTCAGAATCCCTCCAGATCCATGTTGGTGCTCCTCTTCAGTTCAGCCCACTCATCAGGTCAGGGGACTGGGACGGTCATGCCAGAAGCTTCATTTTGTGCTCTGTAACTAATTTTTGTGTTTATTTTGGATCGTTGTCCTGATGGAAGATCCAACCACGGACCATTAGAAGATTTCTAGCAGGTGTCAGGATTTGATTTTTTATCTGTTGATATTTGATAGAATCCACATTGCCATGTATCCAGGACCTCCAGCAGAAAAACATTAAAAATCCAATGGTTTATTATATTGCACACATGGGTGACTTTTTACCCTTGTGTGCACCAAATCCATCTACTGTGTTTGATGCCAAAAAATATTTTTTTGTTTGTTTCATCTGACCACAGCAGTCGTGTCTGACAACTTAATTTGCTGAAGTTTGTTTTTGGATGAGCGAGGGGATTTTTCTTGAAACCCTTCCAAACAACATGTGGTGATGTAGAGGTTAATTGTTTGATTTTTTTTTCTTGGCTTTCTAACCCCAAGACTCAAGTAATCTCTGCAATTCTCCATCTGTGATCCTTGGAGAGTCTTTGGCTACTCAAACTTTCTTCCTCACCGTCCATTAAAGCAATATGGACACACATCCTCTTCCTGCAGCTTCGTAATGTCTTTAGTTGATTGGAATTGCTTAATTCTGGCCCTAATGGTCAAAAATTAAAATGGTCAAAAACAGAACTATATTCTTTGGTTTTACCCATTGTAATCGATGATTAAGGGAATTTGACACTTTGTGTTTTCTGATATTTAAACTGTGAAACAAGCCAAAGACAAAAACAAGAACAAAAAAAAAACTTTAAAGGGTTAGTTCACCCAAAAAAGAAAATTATGTCAGTATTTACTCACCCTCATGTTGTTCCAAACCTCTGTGTGTTTATTTGTTCTGCTGAACACAAAGGAATGTTTTAATCAAACAGATCTCATTGCCCATTGACTACCATAGTAGGAAAAAATACATACTATGGTAGTCAATGGGGAATGAGATCTGTTTGATGAAAACATTCTTCCAAATATCTTCCTTTGTGTTCAGCAGAACAAATAAACACATAGAGGTTTGGAACAACATGAGGGTGAGTAAATACTGACAGAATTTTCATTTTTGGGTGAACTAACCCTTTAACTGATAGCATTAATCGGTCAAATGTTATACTTTTGGTTAACGGTTAAATGGTCAATATGAGCATCCCAATTTCAATCCATTGCAGCTTAGTGTGTTACCAATGGTTTGCTTGGTGACTGTGGTCCCAACTGCCTTGTACATATCCGATCTCACTCTTGCGTTACATATCAGGCACATATGAACACAGATCCAGCACTTCGAAGGGGAATAAAGCAGGTTGGGTGATCCATACGTTGATGACCTCAAACTGCCATCCTCCATGTAGTTCTGACACAGCAGAGTTTGCATCCATAATCACCACGGTGGAGGATGTCCAGAAAGCAACAGTGTGCTGCATGATGACACTGCTGCCAGGACTCTTTGCTGATCCAGGTGCAACCAACTGCAGTGCTTAATCAATAACATGATTAATCTCATTTGCTTGAACTAAAATGCACAGCGGCCATGAACCTGTGTGTGTTTTGCTTAGGGAATCACTCATGGAACAAGAGTGCTCAATGAGGCATGGTGTGATGTAGCAGGAGATTCCATCACGTACATGTGGAGATGAGCAGGGTATTCTGGGGTGAGGTTAGAGAGATATGCTAATGACAGGCCCACAGAGAATCTGCATTCGCACAACTTCACAAAATTCTGCAGAATTGGACCTCCTGCCATTCAGAAATTACTACAAATCCACCACTCCCTGTGGGTTTATTATATTGTATAAATTTAGCTAATCTGATTACGCTTTTAGCAGCAGATACAAGCGGTGTACTGTCAGGTACTGACAATTTGACATTCCACAATAATTCATAGCAGCCTGAAAAAAAAATCACCAAGGAGCCATTAGCTCTTGCAATGAAACGTTTAAGAGGCAAATTACTTCAGCTGACTAATTACAGACCAGGGGCCGGTTCCCAAAACGTTCTAATTCTTAATAAGTATTTTTTAACCTATTCCTTAACCCTCTCTCTTAACTTTATGGCACAATTCCAGACACGTTCATACGCTAAGTATATCTTCTGTAAGTCGCGCTTGCCAGGCTAACGCGGCAGAATTTTGCTTTAAGCCCTTAAGCCAATGGCTATCAATACCGCATTAAACAGAAGTAACTGCAGCTGCTTGCCAATCAATTCTTACCATTAATATAAAAGTGTATTACATAATTATTAGAAGTCGTTAAACCCATGTCAAGAACTGGATAAGGAGGTTGGGGCATCAAGGCCCGATTCAAATCACTTTTTCAGCGTGGTTTCCATGTATTTGACTAACTCACTAAAAACTAACCATGTCATAAGAGTAATTGGTAGTCATGAATGAAGAATATTGAACTGTGTTGGTTCCTGATGATTCATGAGAAATTAATGCATGAATGAATGCATAATTCATGCATTAATTTATACATGAATTCATGATAATTCATGTACCCTTACCGTAAAGTGTTACTGAGTAATTTGTTTGTAAATTGGACAACCAGCGCATACTTTTAAGAAATTATAGCTGATGAAAAAATATCATGCATTTTTGTGTCACATTTGTATCTACACTGAACAAAATTATAAACACAACACTTGTTTTTGCCCCCATTTTTCATGAGCTGAGCTCAAGTCTTTTTCTATGTACACAAAAGGCTTATTTCTCTCAAATATTGTTCAGAAATCTGTCTAAATTGAGAAATCTTAATGTGACTAACACCTATTTAATCACAAATCTAAATTAGCCAGCTTTTTTTTCTTCAAATACAGCAATTACCCAGAATTTCTCAATCAGCAGATTTATTCAAATTGTGATTGTGTACAACAGTACAACTTTGAATATGGTACCATTCTGGCCTAGTGAATCTTTATTTCACCAGTGTGAAAGGTAGTGTTTAAGCCACTGCAGGACAACAGAGATAATTGGGATGTTTCTAAGGTCGAGATGGAGTGTCCGCCATTGTGTTGTCACAATATCCTCATCACATCCCAATGGAAGTCGTTATCTCTTGGAGGCCACTACAGTTCATGCTGGGCCTTCATAAATCATGAAATCAACTATATCCAGAGTCAGCAATTCATTAACGCAGATTATAGAAGGAAAAAGGGCAAAATAACAAGATAAACCGACAGCACTATCGCCATCATGACAGTATGATATATGAAAAATAATATGAAAAATATTTCAAAATACTTCACCTGCATGACAGGTGATTATGAAAAATAATATGAAAAAATGAAATATGAAAAAATAAACCAAATAGTGTTTGTTTATTTATTTATTTTTAGAAATGTTTGGTTAGCATGTTGATTTACGGTGAGTCCCAACGGTTTCTGGTTGTGTCCCTAAAATCTTCATTTGGGGGCCACTGTGCTCCTAATGAAAAAAGTTAGTCTGAGCCGTGCATATCCCCCTGTAGCCCAGGTTTCCCACTGAATTTAAGCAGGGATGATTCTGGTCAGTACCTGGATGGGAGACCTCCTGGGAAAAATTGGTGGCTGCTGGAAGAGACGTTAGTGAAGCCAGCAGGGGTGCTCACCCTGTGGTCTGTGTGGGTCCTAATGCCCCAGTAATGAGATGGTTAAAAAGCACTGTCCTTTAGATGAGATGTTAAACTGAGGTTCTTACTCTATGTGGTCATTAAAAATCCAAGGATGTTTTTAGAAAAAAATCCAGGCTACATTTGCCCATTGGCTTTGGTCCATCATGTCCTCCAAATCAACTCCATACGGATTGGCTCTATCACTCTCTAAGCTTGTGTGTGGAGGGAGTTCTGGCACAATATGGCTGCCGTCTGCATCATCCAGATGGATGCTGCACATTGGTGGTTGAGGAGATTCCCCCATCTATGTAAAGCATTTAACATAATTCTGAGTACCCCCTCTCTTCCACATTTTCCATTAATTGACCAGATTTGCCCTCTTAAATTGATTTTCAGGTTGATTTTTTATAAAAGGCAAAGTTTTTATAACCACATTAAATGTATGTTATGTTTTGTGTCAAATTCTTATAATTCCATAGTTCCAAGTTAATTCCTATTAATAATAAAATCATTTGATGAGATGATTAAAAAAATGAAGTGACACTTTTAAATAGTAAACAAAAACCAGCAGTAGGTCTTAATGAGTGAGTCATCAAGTTATTCATTCATTGAAGTAAAGCAGCAAGTGGCTGAATTTACGAATGGGATGTGAATCATTGACTGTCCTGATTCATTCAAAGCAGCAGATTCGTTCACATAATGCTCTGTGTTGCTTGGAGACACAACAGTTCTGTGGTGGATTTCATAGGAATTATTTGGTTATTTGGTTGCATAATAAAGCAGTAGTAGTATTGACAAAACTGTTTAAAATGTACATCACATAAAGCTGCAATCCATAACCTTTTTGGGGTAAAAATAAATTTGAGCAAGTACATAACCAAGTACATAATC